>JAJDMY020000534.1:0-25533 GCA_022345705.2 Sabuloglossum arenarium | reverse complement strand
TGCCCTGATTTTGCGAAGCTTACCTATGCGCGATTGCAAGACATGGCCACCTTCCCCTCTGACATGAAATTCAGGTGGTTTATTTGCCCATTTGTAGTGTTGCAGAAGCTGCTTGTTCCTTGTTAGGAACTTAACTGAAATTAGGTGGGGTGACGGCTCTTTAGTTAAGACCTTCGCTAAAATTTAGAGGGGTGGCGGTGGCCGCGCAAAAAAGGGCAGTGGCTGTACCAATACCCGTCAGTAAAGAGAAAGGCAGAGCAATTGGGTGATTATCAAACGCCGGGTAAACGATTTCGTTTCAACCTGCGGGGCCGGCCGCCTCATTGTGATTCCCACGCGACATGTAAAATATAGGGATATTTTATAGCTGTTGGATTGACTACGAAGCGAGCGTTAGATGAGGTGGAGCTGAACTTGGTAAAGGAGGCGCGGATATGCTGCTCGATAGCGTGAGGAATTTGGCGGAGACTGACCATGTCAAAGCAGGCTCACCTGCCCTTGCTCTTCCGCTGCACCTGCTTAATATTTATCCGGTGTCAATATCACTAACCTAGAATTTAGTCATTCCCGAACTAGAGTCAGGCAGTTCTATTAACTAGAGTTAGGCAACCGCTTAACTGAAATAGGGCGAACCCGTGGCATTACCGACCACCTAAAATAAAATAAAAATAAAATAATAAAAATATTAGATGAACACGCAGGATACTTTACCAGCGCTTGCTACACAGATACAGATTTGTGTATACCATATGCTAGTAATGAAGTAAGCGCGATGCTCTTCCTAGCTGTTTTCAGATTCTACTTCGCATCCAGGCGTCTTGTTGCGACATCTCAAAAGTTATCCTACGATCAGAAATAGGACATATAAATACCTTGGCGGCCAGCCAAATGACCGGAAAGAAATTAAAACCTGTGCCAAATGCTCCGAGAGTGCGGGGTAAGCGCAAAACAAGAGTGGGAGGGCTAGAGAGCAGAGAAGGAAGCGTTCCAAGTCAGACGTAGATAGAGGTCAGTCACCCCCTACCCCAAGGCCCAAAAACACCCATGTCGTGACAGTCATGAAGGTGATCACGACCCAGATGAGCACGCCAAAGAATATCGTGACCCAGCTACTCGCCAACGAAACTGACTCCTCCTGATTCTGGCTTTCGGTTCCATTATTCGCGGCTCCATCGCCGGACTGAACCGTCATGTATCGATTGCGAGAGGTGTACCAGATTAACGGCGCGGTGAGGAAGATAAGAGAAATGCTCAAAGCGAAATTACAACCTTCGAGCGCTGCCGAGAGCCCAGGTCGTCCGACAGCGGCGGCGATCGCAATCCCCGGTATGACACTGATGGATCGGGTTAGAAGTCGTCGGAGAAAGGGACTCATCCGCCAATTAATAGCTCCTTCACAGACCAGTTGGCCCGCCATGGTTGCAACGACGCCCGCACTAGTCCCTGAGAACAGCAGCCCGAGTGCGAAAACCGTACCAGCGGAAGGAGAAATGGACGTCGTGAAAAGATTGAAAAGGCCGAACAGATCGGCGTCCGCCGCGGCCTCGGATAGAGAAGCGCCTGCAACGATCAAAATTGCCGAGTTCACGAAGACGGCGATGGTGAAAAGCGTGATACAGAGCTCGGCGATGGAGTAGGACATGCAGGAGTGGATTGCTGATAGCGAGGGGCGGTATAGTAGCTCCGTTGTGGAAGACGCTGCTGATGTCGGGAACGGGAACTCGTGATAGGATTCGTGCTTCATGTCAAAATCTCGCATTCGGGCTTGCACCAAACCAGATCCCAGGTAAAGCGTATGGGGCATGACCGTTCCCCCCAGAATCGCGCAACTCTGATACAACCTAGCTCGTCGCCACATATCAGCTATCGTCTTTCCCCCTTGCAAGAGCACTTTGGGGTTCCACACCCTGCACCCTGGAAAATCTCCTTCGACGGTAGATAACCCTTGAACACCTCTCCGACCGACGTATCCTTTATCATGGATAATTCAATGCAGAAGCAGATCACGACGCCGAAGACAATCGCGGCGATGAATATCTCGAAGGCGCGAAGACCTTTGAGCGAGCCGTCGGGGCGGTAGAAAAGGAGGATCGAGAGCGTATCGATAATTGAGAGGGCGCAGCCGCCGACGACGGGAATCTTGGGGATCAGAAGGTTGATCGCGATGGCGGCGCCGATGACCTGAAGTGAAAAGCAGAGTTAAGTTCTGAAATCACTGGAGGCAGACAGGTAGGTGGTGGGAGAGGAGAGGATGTACTTGTCCGATATCAGTACAGATGATTGTCGCTTCAGCCAAGAGCCAGAGCACGATATTTGCCCATCGCGGAAGGTGCTCTCGATTCATCTGCGCTAGATCCAAGCCTGTGACCGACCCGAGCTTCACCGCCAATACCTAGTCCACCACCCAATAATCGTCATAAACAACCGATCTAAAGCCATCGGCGAACTACAATTGCAACACGGGGATAAAGGGAATGGGAGCTACCAACCTGCAAGAATATGGCGATGACATTCGACCACAACAACCAGAACAACAGCTTATACTTAAACACCCCCGCCGACACGTCGGTCTGGAGGTTGTCAGGGTCGATGTACGCGACGCTGATGATGGTGCCGGGACCGATGAATTTGCTCAGGCGGACGAGGACGGACTTTGACTTGTGGAGGGAGGGGATGGAGAGGTGAAGGCGCGAGAGCTGTGGTGAGTCTGTCGGAGGAGGAGAAGCGAGCATGGTGGTGACGAACGTTGCAATGGATTTTTTCTCTTCGGTGATGGGGGACGGCTGAGACGCATTGTCGTCGGCAGCGGGGTTCGGAAGTGGTGATTCTACTCGATCGATCGGGTCAGTATGCATTGACTGCTCCATCGTTCCCACGCACATGAGGGCGAATCGTGAATCGCGACGGGACAGGATAGGATGATGAATTGCTCAACCTTCGAGATCGACAAAAGTTGATGTTGAGAAAGCCCCAAGCCTCCAGCCAAAATCTCACCGCCGTTTCAGGGACACGGGCGGACGCGTCCTCTTACCATTCCAACTCCATCCAGCCTAGCTCAACGCCACATTTGTTAAAACCCTTCAAGCCATGCGGAATCTTTTGCGCGGTTCCGGGAGAGAATGATCCTCTCGCTTGCAGAGAAATGTGCTAAATTGTCTTGATTGGGGAAAGCGGGTAAGCGAAGTCAAGCTTTATTTCTTGGTTGTGATCGTGGCGATCGAAAGCTTATGACGACGACTGACCACGACCGAATCGACATCATCAACATTCTAATATCCACGCAACGGCAAAATCGATCGAAACTGGATGGATTGGGACTCCGTCTGCTTCAACGCAGCCGCGTTCATCGCGGGGTTGTTCGTCCTGGAGTCCGGTGCGGATCGCTTCATCGACCACACCGCTGTGGTCGCGAAGCGGCTTGGGGTTTCGCCGACGTTGGTTGCGCTCTTGACGGCGGGGGCGGAGTGGGAGGAGGTAGGATATGATATGACGATGATAATATCCTACACGGTCGCTCTCGCATAACTGACTTTCCTCCTCGTCTCTCTCAGCTCGCCGTCGTAATCGCCGCCATATCCCAACACCGCACCCCCCTCGCCCTCGGCAACATCCTCGGCTCCTCCATCTCCAACATCCTCGGAGCCTTCTCTCTCGGGCTCATCTTCCATCCCTACAACACGCACAATCCCACAGTCACCTTCGACCGCAGCGCCAAGATCTACACGTCCATCCTCCTGCTGCTGACGACGGTGTTTGTAGGGTTCCTGGCAGTTGGTGTGGTGGGGAAGGTGGTGGGCGCGGGGCTTGTGGTGGTGTTTGCGGCGTATGTGGGGTCGGTTTGTTGGGGGATTTATAAGGGGGTTGTGAGTGCGCCGGAGGATTCGGATAGTGATTCGGATGGGGATAGTAGTGGGGATGAGGAAATGGGAGGGGAGAGTAGTAGTGATGAGAGCGAGGATGTAGAGACGAGAGGGTCTCGTGAAATGATTCCGCTGGCTCGTCGCGAAAATCCCACTACGCGCCGTAAGCCAACCAACAACGCCAAAGCCCGTCCTCCCCGTTCCCTCCTATACCACATCACGTACCTCCTCCTCGGCCTCCTCTCCATTATCCTCTCTGGCTACATCCTCTCGCACAGCATCTCCTCCCTCAGCGACATACTCCACCTCTCTTCCTCCCTCCTCGGCATAACAATCCTCTCCTTCGCCACCACCCTCCCCGAGAAACTCATCGCCATCGTCAGCGGCTCGCGCGGCCAATCCGGCATCGTCGTCGCCAACACAGCCGGGAGTAATGTTTTCCTTGTGACCCTGTGTGCCGGGGTGTTGTTTTTGTGGGGCGGGGATGTTGGGGAGGGAGTGAGGTTGTGGGAGTTGAGTGTTACGTGGGCGGCTGCGGCGGCGCTTTGGGGCGTGGTTTGGTGGGGCGCGAGGAAGTGGATGGGTTGGGTGCTTTTGGGACTTTATGCGGGGTTTATTGGGGTCGAGTTTTCGGGGAGTGGGGGCAGGGATACGTAGGAGGAGGTGGATTCTTCTGGGGATTAAAGTAGTTGCTCGCTGGGTCTTTGGGTTGAGCAGCGTTGGAGGTGTTTTTTTGATGGTTATAACAGACAATTGTGTATTAAAACTCCCCGGGTCTCCTGTTTCCACCTATTTTATGGCGCACGAGCATTCTCCTTCACCCTTGGCAGTTATTGTCATCATTCATCTAAATATTTCGTCTCCTTCTTTCCTCCCTCGTTCAGGATCCGTGTACCGTCCTCTTATAACACTCCTCCCGTGGCTGACCGCCAAGGGCAGTCTCGGGAATCCATGCGTTTCTTAAACATGAGTGTTGACGTCGGTCTGCTGATTGGCTATTATCGTTGTGGTTCTGCAGTTGATGGGCTGTTTTGACTAGAAGAGCTGCTAGGCAGTTGGAGTGGATGTGGAACTGAGGCTTATGGTTATTTTATTTCTTAAAAGGGCCTTCTCACTAGAAGGTACAATACAAATGAGAATAGGCGACCGGTATTTCCACGGGACCAAACAGTAACGCCACGGGCAAAAAATGGTAATCCTAGTTGAACATATGCCTAACTCCAGTTAAAACAACAGCCTAAGCACAAGATAATTTCATTGCAGAAATTCAGCCCTGGTTCATTTGTAGGATTTTGCCATAGCTTCTATGTCGCGAAATACTACCCTCATTCGGCTCACTGCAGCTGGTCATCAGTTGACAGGCGTCTGACTCAGTAAGCCTGAATTTGGGCGGTTCTCTTAACTAGAATTAGGCACCCGCTTAACTGGAATTAGGCGAACCCGTGGCGTTACCGTTTGGACCCGTGGAAATACCGGTCGCCATGAGAATATTTTCCCGCTTTTAATCTAGATTGAACATACATTAGATTTAACCTATAGATCGCCAGAGCTCATTTATTGATACCTTGATTCGCGAGGAGTCCGGGTGACGAAAGGGATATCCGGACAGCTTGGGGACCCTGGGACAAAATATCGATGTCTATTATAATTATCCCAACAGCTTGAAGCTGTTATGTTTTCATTTTCCAAAGCGGCCCAGGCGAAAAAAAGAAAAGCTGCACCCATCCTTCCTAGTGAGAGTGAGAGACTAGAGAGCGGGATGAACTGTCTGTCTGTTAGGTGTGATCGAAGCAGACTCTCTGGGACTTCGACTCGCTAGGGCCATTATCCAAAGAGGTGATCCGTCAAACCAGGGGTTAGCCCCATCACACCGCTGCAATTGAGGACTAGTTGGTTGTCGGTAGGTAATTGTGTACATAAAACATTAGGACTATACCGAATTGCGTCGTACGATAACAACACTAGAATAAAATCAGAATGAAAGCGGCGATGTAGACGTCAGCCAGACAACCCTGCCCTATCATCCACCTTTCAAAAGTGGCAATGCCATGAAACAAGCCTGCATATGGGAAAGGGAGATGTAACACAGGGGAAGGGACTTCGCCACACGTCCTAAGGGCGACAGATGCATACCCATAAGAGCTTGTTCTCCCATTGCCAGGAGACAAGATAGACCAGAGAGTTGATTGATTGACCTAGCTAAGAAGAGCTGTGTGGCTGGAGGGGAGTTGTGGATAATGCAAGTGGTAGTGGTGAGAAAGAAATCTTGGGCGAGAGGAGTGGGAAAAAACAACCAGAATAGTGTTCGCTTGCATATGTGGAGTAGGATAGCATAAAAAAAGCATGTAGTTAATTGCATAACATGATTGCTCTCGCACCACGAGAGCACTCTCCAACACATGTCTAGGCAGCCTACAAACATTGTTCCTGCAGCACCTTCTGCCCGCTAGCATTGGATACATTCAGAGCATCCCCGAGCTGGCACAATATAGTGAAGCGGAGCGCTTAGAGTAGCTTCCCACGGCCGCTCCTACATGGCAATTTCGAAATACCAGTTCTTCGTAAGAAAAGCCAGCCATCCAATTAGTTACCTCAAATTGGTGCGCTAAACAAAACCTACTCCGGTACCCGGAGGTATCTCGATTCCATCGGCTGTTGTTTCATCGGCATCAACGAACGCATCAAAGTCAAATTCTATGGGAGGCAGTATCTTTGGAAGGACGGTCAGTCATCGGACGTTATCTCAATCCTAAATTGGTGCGCCAAACAGAGCTTACCTTGCTATCCCAGGTATAGCTCTCGGTTCCTTTCTCTCTTTTCTCGCGTGTTGCTTCAACCGGATTAGGTTGGTGGTTGTTGGTTTCAAGGAACGAGTCAGATTTAACGTCATGCAGGCCAGATTGACTTTCCAGTGCCTCTGCCTTTGCCTTTGTAATGAGCATCAGCAGTTTAGTCAGTTATCTCAGAATCAAATCTGTGCGGTAAACTTATCTAATTACCTTGGATCGTTTTTCCCTAGCATCACGAGTTGATTCAACCAGTTCCTCCCATGACGTATTTTTGAACAGTTTTTAGGACCGACCAGACCCCCAATTGGCCTGCATTTTTTAGGTATGACTGTAGGGTCAGCGGCCATGTTCCAACAAGAACTTCATGACTAGGGTCGCTGTTTTAGTCCCTTTCCGGGCTGTCGTGTATAAAGGTGTGGAGTTTCCCAGTATCGATGTGCTGAACCCGTTATCCACATCCGATCCATGTTCTATGAGTAGAATAGTCCAACTACATAACTTCTGATTCCGTACTTGACCGACAAGGTGCCACCAAGCCATATATACTAGAGCCAAAGGTCGCATCCGCACCGTGCTCAAGCAAAAGTTGAACTATCTCGGCAGAGTGTGGTTCCCAACGCAAAGCGAAACGAAGTATTTCGTTCGCTTCGGCACCGTTCTCGAGAAGTAGTCTACACATGTCGACGGAGTAGCCTCTCCCTGCCCTAGGAGACTGGTGTTTGTCTAATGTAGCTCCATGGTCCACTAATGCCTCAACCACAGTTTCTAATGTACCAAGTAGTGCCCTTCTCATCAGACTTTCGAGAGGTGGGTCGGGGAGCCGATCCAGCAAGCTGCAAAGCAACGTTGACTCTCCATCTTCTACCGCATCAAACAGAATTCGCTCAATATTCTCCGGATCGAGCGTCTGGTCTGTTGGCTTTGCGTTCTTCTCCTTGAATCCTATGATCGAAAAATTGCAATCCGTCAAGTCGCACTTGAAAGGTCGCTCGTGAGTCTATCCCTATCCGCCCTTGATGCGAAACCGGTTCGGAAAAAGCGGCAGCTAGGTCTATTGCACTTGAAAAGCCGAGTGCCATAGCGCTTTTGCAGAGTAGCACAATAACAGTTTTTACAGTGGCTCTCGGTATTGCCATGCGAAATTTTGGTAACACCACACAGAATTTTTGGTAATGCCACGCTCCGCCACCGCTGGTTAAGTGGATGCCTGACTTTTAGTGTACAATGCCTAAAGTAATCCCCAGAGCAGTTACTTGTCTGCGAAAAATTAAATTCACCAGTGTACTAGTACTGCAATGTAGTTAGTTAAAATAAATATTTAAAATTTATTATCATATGCAATCACTGAGTCTTAGTGTAATGGAACACAATTTCATCAATGTATCTTGTTGACATTCCATGGGTGGGCACATGCTCTATTGTAGGGACTAAGGCATTGTAGGCTGAAAGCTAGGCCTCAGTTTAACTAGAGCATGACACTACTAAAAATTTTGAGTGTGAAGCGCGGTGTTACCAAATTCGGCATGGTGTTACCAAATTCTGCATGGTGTTACCAAAATTTCATGTAGCAATACCAAGAGTCCTAATTAGAAATATATAAATCTTATAAACTGACCAGTCCAGTTATAACTAAGAATATGAGAAGATAAAGTCTAGTTGCATATATTACTAATCTTACTACTAAATCCCAGTAACAAATACTTTTTCTTTAGCTCCCGGTATTTCTACTTGTCTAAATAGTAACACCACTCGTCGAAAATTATAACTCCACTCTCTAATCAAATTTTTAGATTCTCAACATCCTAATACTCCAAATTAGTATATGTGGCAATACCTCTACTAGAATTGTATGACAATAACCTCTATAATAGTGCTATCTAGGGCGCCAATATTGCCAAAAACCTTTTTGGCGAGCGGTCCTGGCACACACTCTTTTGGTTTAGCCACACCCTGAAGTTTTGAGTCGCCCACACCCCCCTCCTCAACAACGTACAAGCCGCAGTAGAAGAGCGTGAAGCGTGAATCAACATAAATTTAATTTAGAATAATAATCAAGATTTCAAATACAGTAACATTTCTTGATAGATTCGACCACAAAGCAGTCTCACTCAACTTACTTCTACCCACGATGTATCTTATTTCGAAATCCATTGGGGCACTCTTTACCTTCAATAAGACGCGGATTGAAGAGTAGAATCTGCCCAGTTAAAACTGAGCTAATTTAGTTTATCGAATTATTGAAATGCCAATATAGATAGATGTCGGTTTGAAGAACCCTCTCATCCTTAACATAAATAAATTTAGTATGTCTTGCCATAATAGCATAGTTGTGTAGCAGCATGGCTCTGCATGCACACTTCAAGAGTCTCAAGTGTGGTCTTATTGGGGGGAAGTAGCTCTATTGTGGTGGGGTGGTGTGGTGTCATTGTGGGGAAGGGAAAGAGAAGTTTTGAGGGCCCTGAGGGTATTGGAAAATTGTGGTGTGTGTGCGATGAAAACTTTTTTCCCATTAGTATACTAACACTTAGCGCTTCGCGCTCTTCTGCTGTGGCTCGCGCGTTGTTGGAGAGGGGGGTGTGGGCGACCCACAACCTTAGGGTTTGACTGAACCAGAAGAGGTTGTGCCGGGACTGCTCGCCAGCTTTTTGGTGCGGCCACACCCCACAGAATGGTACAACCACTCCATTGAGGGGCAATGACCACGATAACGCAACCACGTATCTGGATAATTCAGTTTATCGCTTGACTACTGCATTGGTATCTTGCGCAGAGTTCTATATCTTCAAAATTTTTATTGCGTCACTGTTGATGATGGAGCTTTTGGTTTGACAAATAGCACTTCTGGTTTTGGTGGGGTCTGATTTCTACTAACTGATAGTCCAGCTTTAGTGAATAGGGGTGATCAACACCTCGAATGCCTATACTTATGCTAGGCTAAGTAGCGAAATAAGTGTGGCCTGGTTAAGAGTCGTTCAGTACTAGAAGCTGCTTATACACCTATGGGAAACGGCTGGGAAATTACAAAAACATAATTCAACCAATTATATTTATTTGCGATACCAAAACAAACCCATAAGCATACTTATAGGGGTATAGTAATACCGGCGCCCTACTATCTAATCTAATAGATAACTGGATTGTCAAGAATTAGGATGATTGTAGTATTAAGCAGGTGCCTGAAGGGATTATTTCAGCTAAGGACTACCTATAGTAAAGCTATTAGTCGGTGAGTCAGAATTCTACCATTCCCTAAATACTATATCCTGTAAGCAAGACTATACTACTAATAGTCTCTTAAGGGTAAAACCATGAAATATCTGTGTAAAATTCTAGTGTAGATCTAAGGGTCTCGTAGTAGTATGAGGATAGCTGAGCCACTGGGAACTGATATAGAATCGCTTGCGTAGTGCGAGATGGTACTATGTAGATAGATAGACATATATAGGTCTCACAAATAGACTCTATGCTATAGCAGAATGCTGGCTACCATACAAAGGCCTAATTACATTGCTATAGAAAAGAACTGATCACTGGCCTACTATTGAGGCCAACCGATTTAGTTATATAGAAGTGAAGTAAAAGCAGGGTCATCATCTTAATTAGAGGCCGCCACAGCTGCAATTGCGGAGCGATGAGCCTGACCAATAAGAGGCCTGCAGTCCTTACAATCTATATAATAAGTGCGAGTGTAACCAACATTGAAGTGAAAATATATATCCTATGAGTTGCAGGAATTGTAGTTGCGGGAGTTAGAGCGCATCAATTTAGGGTGTTGGATTACTAAGAGCCTAAAAAATTAGTGGGGAAGTGGAATTACCATTTTCGCCGAGTGGTGTTATGATTTAGGTGAATGGAAATACTGAGAGCCCTTCTCTTTCTCACCTGTGAACACTTGTTATTTTACATGAGATGTTTGTTGTGGAGGAACTCCATTTCAGCGCCGATTAATAGTCCTATGTTGTCACAGAATGCCAAACCGTTCTAGGCATAGGCGGTCAGCCTGGCCGACCGACCATACAGCCGGAGAAGGGCAACGACTCAGGTCCACGCCAAGATTGGCGTTACGGCGGACCAATGCCGCTCCAGTTGTAGGCGGTCGGGAGTACTCAGGAATCACAAGCGCACAATGAGGGGGAGTATTGGAAGTTCATTGTGGCTGCTGTGTTAAGGTAGTCTGTGCATTGTGTCGTTCTTTTTTCGCTCCCGTACGTAGCAGAAAGTGGTCCACCTCCTGTAGGTGGCACCTCCCTCCGCACGAGGCTGAGTTTTGTCCCAGACCTGCTTAAATGCCCTCAACGACGAAGCGCCTTCACGCAAATCTCGGAATTCTTATCGTTGGCGAATAAACCGAACGGAAGACGCTAAGGTTTCTGTAAAAGGTAAGCTATTCTACACATGAAAGCAAGTAGGTAGGATAGCACAATTGCGGGAACGGATCCATACTTCCTACCAGCAATGCAATGATTGTGCTTCTAGCTCAACTAGGAGATCTCTACCGTTCATACAGGTCGCGGTGGAGTAATCGCTGCTGCACCTATGTCTGTGAGCTGACGTGTCAACGGCATATGCTAGTGCCGTGGGGGGGACTCCGCTCCAGTTGAAAAAAACCTGCATTCGCGGAAAGGCACCGACACACATTACCAAAAGAAATAGGGAATTGTGGCATTTGTCTCGAAAAATCTCTCACTTCGATTGACGAAGAAGGACTAGTTAGATGGCCATTGCGTGGCTCAGGAAATCGAACTCGAGAATGTGGGAAAAGCGGGGTATCCGGCTTGGAGCGATTTGCTTACGAGACATGGGAATTACTTTGCATAGGATAACCACCAAAGTTCCGGGGTTGTTGTCCAGTCGGGTTGAGTTCGCGAGTGCTTACCGGTGGGTCCAGATCATTGTAATCCAATTGGTTCGTTCGTCCTTCGCCGTCATGTCCTTCCACTCGCAGTATTCTGGGCGGGGCCGAGGGAAAAAGAAAAGGAGAAAAAAGAGGATGAGGGGGTTGCTAGACTGGCAGGCCATCGAGCCTCAGGAATCGCCTCGACCTCCCCGAATCACATGATGTTATTTTCCATATTGTTCCAACTGACCTGTAAAAAATAGAGAGATATCTAACAGGCTACATAGGTTACGAATTGATTGATCACAGCCGGTCAGTGTAGTTATGGTACCTAGATCCCTGCAGGGTCTGGGTCATCCACCCACCTGACCCCACCCGCTCTTTCCAAGCGACTTCCATCCAAGGAAATAAGTCAACTCCCTTCTTCCCCTTCAACCCACAACATCGAGCTTTGCTTCCATGGTAGGCAGAAAGCAACGCAGCGGCCAGTCCCGAAGCGGGGACGCCGAGATCACGCAGAGATGGGGGGATGAGTGGGTGGCGGGCTGCTCCGCACGATCCGTGCACTTTGGCTATCTCTCCCAACGACTGCTGCAGGAGCTAAGTGAACTGTCTCGTCTCGCTGAGCTCGATCCTGCTTGTCGCGCGATAAAACATCTTCAGGAAGCTGGGAATGTGCTGAGCCCGACGGCGGATGCGAAGGTTATGAACCACTGCACGACTCCGGCGGAGGTCAGCCGCGCGATCGAGTCGCTGTCAACAGCCAAAACTAACATCTGGGAACTTTCCAGCACTGCCGATTCGCCGTATGGAGACACCACCATTGCATGCGGTAGTGAGCCTAAAGACGATGAGATGGCTCTAGTAAGTCTTTCCCCAAACCACGCGGTGATATCCCATTTATTTCCTTTAGCGATATTGTTCTAACTATCAATGTGTTCTGTCTGCGCAGATCAATGGAGGCGATTCCGCAGAAGCCACTCCTGGCGCCGCACCCGCCACACCCGCCACACCCGACGGAGGGTATGCTCGCACTCGCAATGCAGCGACCCCCAAATCTAAGGCTACCAAGCGCAAGTTGTCCACGTCTCACCGCGCGCGCGCAAGCTCACCTACAACTCGCTCCGATGAGATTTCTGAGGATGAATTCCGGGCACCAGTGGTGGCGGCGACAAGAAGAAAGCGCACGCGACGAAGGGAACCTGACACAAAGACATTCGAGGTGCCGATGCAGATGAAGGGATCGAAGATGCCGGTGTCTCTTACTTCTGCTTCTGGCGTCGAGGAAACAGGTTGGGATACAGTTTGCGTGCAGCAGACCAATGGGCTGATGGTTGATCCGGCTAACTCCGCGATGGATTCCGCGGGGCTTGGTAAGTCCACGGTAGGTCGCTCAGTCACCTTTGATATCGATATTGATCCCACACCGATTGGATCACCTGACAAGTCGCCGCTCCCCTCCTTCGCCCGCACGACAGCGACAACACTTCCGAATTTCCACCCTCCCCATCAGTCCACCGCAGCCACTCTTGACTCCATCCTTGAATCGTTCCCGGACCCGTCCGACGAGAATTGGGACTCGAGCCTGTCCAAGCGAGACATCCAGACACTGCGCGAAGGGTGTAGGATCAATGACAAAGTCATTAATTCTATATTAAAGATGGCCCCATCTAGAAATTGTCATGCACTTGACCCGCTTCTGTTCAAGCCGGAATGGGCAGTGGGACGAAGCTCGCCGCCGTTGTTGAAACCCGAATGCACCGTTATCCTTGTGCCGGTACACCATGCAGATGAGGATCATTGGACGTTGGTGGCTGGGTATATCGAGACTGGTGTGTGGGTTCACCTGGACTCGCTGTCTAGTCCTGCACGAACGCAGAAGATCATAGGGGATCTTCAAGTGTTCCTCGAGTGGATGTCGACAAGAAATCAACGCTTGAGCGGAATTGAATGGGTGCAAGACTGTGCTTTTGTAAGGGGTTTTCCCATCCTTCTGAAAGATGAATCCAAGTCACTTTAGATTACTGACATTCCACTCCCTTCTATACCACCAGTCTATCTACCAACAAACCAACAACGTAGACTGTGGCATCTATCTAATCGAAAACGCCATCCGCATCATGGAAAACCGCTCCCTCAGCGACCCCATCAACCCAACAACCCTCCGCATGTGCTTCGCACGCCAACTCCATGCAGCAAAGCTCCAATCCGATGCTGATGAAAAATTAGCCAAACACAGTGCTAGTTTAAGCCCCACCATCCACCACGCGCTCGACCACCTCCTCGCCGACCTAGACACTGAAAAGAACCGCCTTTTCCGTGTTGAAACACAGCTCAAAGCTGACCTTGCCGACACCTCGCGCATCGCAGAAACCTGCGCAACCGCCGCCTCAGCCGCTGAAGTCTTCTTAGACAACGCCAAACGCCGCGCAGACACTGACTCCATGGCCGTACAAGACACGCGCTCAACCCTAGACCGGCAATCTCGACTCCTCTCTCACGACGAATCCAAGCTCCAAATTCTGCACGAAGAGAACGCCGTCAACGACCCGGAGTTCTCGCGCACAGAAGCGGAGCTCGAGGCAAGGAGGGTGCATTTTAAGGAACTGCAGGAGAGATTGGCGGATACCACGAGGCTGGCGAGTGAGGATCAGGCGAGAGTTGTAGAGGCGAGGAGGGAGTATTTGAGGGCGATGGGCGTGCTGGAGCAGGCGAGGCGGGATGAGGCGAGGGTTAAGTCACTTTTAGATGCATTTATGGTGCAGGCAGAGGGGAATGCGAGGCTGAGGGTTGCGGTTGAGACATCTTGGCAGGGTTAAGTGAGAAGAAGGGATGGATTAAAACAAAAGATGGACGAAAACCAAATGAAGAAAGAACACTGAAATTGTAGCCCGCAGAATGGATGATAAGCCTTTCCTCTTTTTTTCTTAGGACGCTTTTTTGTCACGGCCTGCGTCCATACCCACCTATTTCCTTCAAAATCACCTCGTTATCCTACCTATTCCAACCCTTTCCCACCCCACTTCTCAAATCCTCTTTTCTAACCCCATTTTTGCCGCAAAAACAAAGAAAAAAATCCAAGTAACTTTCCTTAAAAGGGAAGATTTTTTTTCTTCTCTTTTTTTTATTTTTATTTTTGGAGGTTGTATTTGTTTAGCTGAGAGATGAAATACTATTATCCTGTTTTGAGGAATCGAGTAGTAGTCCGATGTGGTTTATCTCTCCATCGAATTTGGGGCCGGGCCGGACTGAGAGCGGTGGAGTTATTTATGTGGGGGAGTTTGGAGGTTAGGGTTAACTAAGTTTGAGGTTCTGATAGATAGTACAAGATTCGACATTTTAGAATAGTACTGCTGCACAGGTCGCCGGTGGGAGATTAAGCATATAAGTTAATAAGAGCAACATAGAACTTGGCTCTCGGTATTGCCACGCGAAAAATGGTAACGCCACGCCACGCAGGGTTTAAGGTAACACCACGCTCAGCACCACCTCTGGTTAAGCGAATGCCTAGCTTTCAGCGTACAATGCCTAAAGTTCACCCTCCAGCAGGTGTAGGAGTAGTCCCCGGGAAGCGAAACACACCCGGGAAGCGAAACACTTCCATGGGATTCTATGCCCCGCTCCGCTGGTTTCAGGTGTGGCAGGAAGCGAAAGCGAAAGCGAAATACAAAGCCGAATTACACAACATTTATAACATAGACGAAACAGGATTCCTAATGGGATCTTCAGCGAAAACATGGGCTATTATCGATAAACGACAAGGTACTACTGGATATAAAGGAACAGCAACAAAAGGAGAATTAGTTACGGCGATTGAATGTGGATGTGCAGATGGATCGGTTTTACCTCCATTTACGATCTTTAAAGGGAAAAACCTTCAAAGCACCTGGATGTCTGACTCTGTTCCTGATAATTGAATGGTAGCGGTTAGTCCAAATGGGTGGACTAGTAATGCTTTAGGTCTTTGGTGGTTGGAACGCAACTTTGAACCAAACACTAGAACTAAGGCTCGTGGAAAGCATAGACTACTTATTCTGGATGGTCACAGCAGCCATATAACTCCAGAATTTATAGAGTTTTGCGATAAGCATAAGATAATTGTATTATGCTTACCACCACATACATCTCATATGCTTCAGCCATTAGATATATCAGTGTTCGCACCTATGAAGCATTGGTTTCGTCGTGCTGTTGATGACTATGTACAGTTTGGTAGTACTCGAGTTCCCAAAGCAGAATTCCTCGAAATCTACAGCAAGACTCGGCCAAAAGCATTGACGACAAGCAATATACAGTCTGGATTTCGAGGCGCGGGTCTAGTTCCATTTAATCCTTCGACAGTATTGCGAAAATTACCTATAAAACCGATGTCCCCACCTAAGCCAACAATTCCAGCTGAATTCCAGACACCAAAGACATCGCAGCAGCTCCAAGAGGCTATAGCCGCTTCGAATTTGATATTTCTTGGGCTTTCTAGCCCCTCGGCCGATCTGCAGCTTGTGCAATCAAAAATCCACAAAGCTGCAGCAACAGCATTTGCTGATCGTGCTATTCTTCAAAGAGATCACGATAAACTACTGGCACATAATAAAAAAACAACTCAAAGGAACTCCAGAAAGCGACAGAGAGTGGAGGGGGGTGAGGGGGTAATGGTCGGCGAAGTTAGAGAGAACTTGAAGAGGCCACGGCGACTGACGTGAAACACCACTACCCTGACCACCACACGATTCCGAAAGGCCACGATACTGCCTACGGAGGACAAGGAGCATTTAGAGACATCGGAAGATGATTCTGAGAGTGGTATGAGTTCTTGTATTATAGTTATTACTCGCAATTAGCATAATTGAAGAAATGTGTTACGCTTCCTGGGTGTGTTTTGCTTCCCAGGTGTGTTTCGTTTCCCGGGTGTGTTTCGCTTCCCGGGGACTACTCCTATTCAACCACGGATAATCAAGTGCACCTGAGGTCCAATTTCTCACTTGACTACCAATGCAGAAATCGGACACAAAATTAATTAAATTTAAGTTATCGCAGTATTGCGACTTGACGTCAGTGGTGATAGGTGCTACAGCTCATGATGGTGTTGTCGTGGGGAGTAGAGTAGGAGATGGCCATTTGGCGAAGATGGCTATTTGGCGAACTTTTCGTGAACATCGACAACATCGACTGCTCCCACCTACAATGCCCAAAAAACGAAGCCAGAAATATGCTGAACTCGAGGTCCGGATAGCTCAGCCATTAGATGCATTTGAAAAAAAAGAAAGAGAAGACTCTTAATGCTGCGAGTAAGAAATATAATGTACCATACAACACACTTTTACGATGCGCGAAAGGAGGGACTAGGCACTTGCAAGGCCACGAATCGAGCCAATTACTATCCCAAGCTGAGGAGAATGCACTTGTTTTATGGTGCAAGCATCTATCAGTTGGTGGTTACCCAGCACGCCAGCAAACTATTCGTGAAATGGCATGGGAGATTTTAACGCGTCGAGTCGCGTCAGTCAATACAGACGGAATGCAACTTATCACTCCTTCTCCCATCAGTCAGGAATGGGTCAAACGGTTTATAAAGCGACATCCAGAGCTTACGACTGTCCGGAGTTTTAGTATAGATCTCTCAAGATGAAAAGATACGACAATTGAGGATACTAACAACTGGTTTGACGCATTTGAGCTGACCTGTCAAACTTACAACTTTAAGACTTGCAATATCTATAACATGGATGAGACAGGTTTTGGCATCGGAACTAGTCAATCTAGTCGGGTTATTATTGATTCATCATTAAGAACTCGATATAAGCTAGAACCAGGATGCCAGGAATGGTTTCAGTTCTAGAATGCATTTGCGCTGATGGATCTTCTCTCCCACCTCTTGTGATTGTGAAGGCTAAAAACATCAGCAACACATGGATTAATCCAGATACACCACTTGATTGGCAAAGGTCAGCAAGCAAAAAAGACTGGACAAGTAATATCCATGGTCTGGAGTGGCTTCGACGAGTATTTGAACCAGCAACTCGAGAAAAGGCAGCAGGCAAACCACGTCTTCTTCCTTGTGATGGTCATGACAGTCACATTGCTGGTAATTTTATTGCCCATTGTATGGAGTATAATATTGCTTTGCTTGTTATGCCACCTCATAGATAACTATAAGGGCAGGTTCGAGCACGGCTCGGGGGAGAAGGATTCGCGAGACGGATCTGGCGAGACAGATTGGCTATGTAGAGACGGATTCGCTGTGCAAGACTCAAAACAGTTATGCCTCATCCCAAAAGGGTTAAGGTAGCATAACAGAATTCCGCTCACTATCCTACCGCTGTGGATAGACACCTGTCTATTGTTGGAAGCATGCTATGGATCTTTCACTTCGCTTGTGTTAACACGCCTGTGTTAACACTTTCGCTTCCTACTCTCTCTTCTCTTCCCCTCTCTACTCTGTACCTAGTCAATTCAATCATCGTTCTGCCCACCTCGTACACTCATTCCGAGCTCCTCGTTCTCTTCGTTCAACATCTATTTCCAGTTAAGGATCTAACCACATCACCATCACGCAACGCGACGAGACCCAAATTAAATTGGCTTAGCCACCGGAGCTGCTTAGTGATAGCATGGCAGTAAGTGGCCTTACTGTGAAATTTTTGCATCGGTGTGCACACGTGCATTTATTGCGAAGAGGTTGGGGCGTAGTTGCTTATTTCAGGTTCTTTTTAGAGTGTCGTGACAATTGAGTTGTGAGTCCTCGGGGATTTGCACCGACTAGATAGGATATTCTGCTGGAGTGCACTGGGCGGGGTCTTTAACTAAAGTTTGGCAGTGTGCTTGCATAACGAATCCGTCTCCGCAAGCCGAACTCGTCTCGCCAGATCCGTCTCGCGAATCCGTTCTCCCCCGAGCCGCGCTCGGCAGGTTCCACGACCAACAGTATTAATTCTTCATTTAAAAAAAAAATATTCGCTATTGCAAGACCTAAAAATTGCAGAACTTACGAGCGTGTGTTGCTGTGGTGCGGATCCAATATGTATCTGGGCGCTACTGGTAGTTGCTTAACTAGAATTGGGCATATTATCGGCATATCGTGGAACATTGGCGGGAGTGGCTCGCCAACCGTTTCTGGTTAGGGAGGGTATAGGGAGGGCTGAACCATTTTGGGTGTGTCGGGACCGGCCCCTTTTTAAATTGTAGAAAGGAACTTACCGTTACTTTGTCAGCCTGTAGGCTACTTATCCACGGTCTCAAACACTCCGCTGCCCAAATTGTATCCTCTTTAAGACCCAATTCGTGGACTAGAAGCCATCGATTCAGGGTTGCCAAATAGGATACTCGTTCACACTCAACAGTAATCTTAATACTATAGAAGCCCCACGGTCGAGCATAACCGCCCACACCACCCAAACAGCCAAGCGTCTTATTATTGGGTGGACAGGGGAATTGTCAGACACGGGCGGGCTATTGCCATCCCCGGTTAACACTAATGCAGGCGATGTCTTTGCACATCACCAAAAAATATCATAATATTTCCACGACTTATAGCTGACCATTTTAGCGAAAATTGGGTAGGGTCGTTTTGCAATCATGGACCCTACTACACACAAACTCACGGCTGGGTGGAAGGTAGCGCTAGGGGTGTATGATGGAGGGTGGAAGGTACCAGGACGCCGCGCTAGAGGGAGCACTTACGTAGTACATGCAAGGAAGCTGTACGGAGTACGTGGCTGACAATAATTGAAACACTTGGTAAGCGGCCTCACCAAATTTCCATTCCCAACGCTTGTGACCTAGTATTGTGCTCCGTATTTTGGAAGGACATGCTCGGCAGCCAGCGTGCACTGACAGAGGTGTTGCGGTCTAGGATTTCCCATTACTCTCTAGTCGGTTTTAACAACATGCTCCATCATACACCACCTCGCGACCCCTAGCGCGACCTTCCACCCTCCATCATACACGACCCCACGACCCCTAGCGCGGTACCTTCCACCCTCCATCATACACGACTCCACGACCCCTAGCAGTACCTTCCACCCTCCATCATACACGAACTCACGACCCCTAGCGCGACCTCCTTTCAACCTTGTCCGCAGGTCGGAAAATCCCCAAAGGAGAAATTGCCGACCATGACAAGTCGGCGTTGCCGTCCTGTACCAACGGCCAGAACGGACTCATGTCCGCCTGGTTGACCGGAGTTCTCTACGCAGTCTATTTATCTCACTAAAAGAATCTGTATTTTCACTCTTGGTTTCACTGCATCCTTCCGCTCTCCAACGCAACATTTGGTTACCCTCCTCTCATAGCGCGTATCATATTATACTACTTCTTTTCCATCTATACGCCTGTTCCCAAATAATTGTTGACTCATTGATAACAATGGCTGATGAAATGTCTCTCGACGATTTTTTGAAATGTGGGAACACGAACCCTTCGCATTTGCCCTCTCCATCGATGGAAACATTCGACCAGCTTCTGCAGAACTGGGATTTTAACCTCCCTTTCCTACCGCATGACGCTCTGCTAGTTGACGACGAAGTCGCCCATGTATCTCATGAAGAGGTATGTCTCTAATATCACTCCTCTTCATTCGGTGACTAATTTAATGCAGGCTTCATGTCCACAAGCCCCCAGCAGTTACGAAGTTCCCCGGGTTAATGCTGCCCCAGAATACGCATCTAACAGCAGACCTCTCCACAAGACGATCATAGATGAACGTTTGCTACCCCTGGCAGCAGGCCATCAATTTGTCTGCCCCCTCGACAATCTAGACTGCGGAGAGAATATTCTACCTTGCGGAATCCAGGAGAGACAGCAACCAAGAGATCTAGGTACAGAGAATAGCTGGACAGGTGATAGATTTCACCAACCTGAACTAACCGCCGTATATCAATTCAGGCACAACGGTATTCAGGATTGGTTAGATAACAGCTTTGTCGTCCATCCCAATCTCCGCGGTCTACCACTCTTAACCGCAGAGGATCATCAGAACCCACTTCAACAAAATTGCGAAGTGCCGTGGAACGACTCGGTGTATACTTCTGGAGGATATCAACAGTGTGCAATTAATCCTCCTGGTCAACGGATTGTTGGCCTCGATACAGCTAACATATTGGCGAATTTAGCACAGGTAAGTCGCAGTTCTACCCACTGCTCATACCTCAAAATAAGCTATTCTAATTCAGTTCTATCAGACTCGTTCCTCGTCAGGTGTGACTGGTGTTGGCATTTCCGCACCTGGTCTCCCAGTATTCATCAATCACACTCCTTATGAACCAAAGGAGGAACTATGCGTTGGCTGCAAGATCCTTAAAAAAAAGGTCTACGCCATAACAAACTGTCAACTAATCAATGGACTGACGATGAAATAGTGTGAAGGCAGTCCCACTTGCACTAGGTGCAACAAACGCCGTATGCAACATCAACGCAACCCTCTTTGCCGGGAACCCCTGGGAGAATTTACGTTCATTGATATTGGTTAGTGTTTACTAATTTTTTATTAAGAAGCATGTGCAGTTATGTGACTAAATGTTCAGATGAATGGCAACGATGTCTGTCAACTCTCAGGGAGACTTTCACACTGTACAAAGCCTCGACTGCAGGACTGGCACAGCAAACGAGCCTCTCCGGGACATACCAGAGCTTTTCTCCAGTGGCATTAAAAATCACAAATGGGGCTTCTCCTGCAAAGGTGGAAGGATACCATCTCGTTGGTATAAAAAGCCTCGCAGCCGTGGACTCCGAAAACGAGCAAACTAGAAATGGTGGCACATTTTCTCCCAAATATTTAGAGGTTTGTGAAACCCAATTTGATCAATTCGTGGATATTCACGTTTGCGCTTGTTTCGATGGAATTGGAGGAGCAAGCTTGAGCTCGATTGAGGTATGCAAAGTGTTATTCGTTCTGTCCCTGATGAAACTAACGCGCAAGTGAAGATGAATATCCTCAAGTGTGCTACCCGCTGCTCAGGATATGTTGGGCTACTATTTAGCTTGGACAAAAGCGATATTATCACGAGCAGTGGTGAAGAGCTGATGGGTAGTAGTATTGTGTTTCAGCTGACATATTTCTTCGTGGACCGAATCAATAAACTGTAGGAAACACTAGGTTATTGCAATAGAACCTAGCAGCTGCTACTGTGGTTCCGGTGGATAGTCATTGATTCTTTTTAGTACAAAGTGAGCGGAACAGAAATTTCTCGTCGGTAGCAGAATGCCAAGCCGACCAAATAGCTACTAGTACGAATTCGCCTGCCCCTATTCCGTGCCACGGGGAACTTTTCCCCGACACCCCGATTCCGGATAAGTCAATAATCCGACATAAACTTTTTGAACTGTTCCGGGAAGGTATCTCCGTTAGATCTGATGCTTTAGAGCGGCAGGGCTACCCGGACTGCAATATGTGCCCTCGAAATTCTACTGCGATCCGTAAGGTCCTACCATGAGCTCTCTTGGGATTGTGGGGGGCTAGTTCCACTGGTATACTATTCTGTCTGAGATGCAAGAAATGGCAATGACGTTTTATAGGAAAACATGCTTCGAAAGATTAAAGGTCGCTCTGCCGCGTTTCTTTCCCAATTAGAGTCATTCAGATCTCAAATATTAGCAACTGGATGCAGAGGCCGCATAATCATACCGTCTAAAGCACTAGAGGCAGTGAGGACTGTTCAGAGTTTACCTACAGCCATTAAGGTGGCACCTGTTCATCGGATTCTTCTGCCTACCCTGGGGATAGGCCATTTTGCCTCAGACAACCGGTATTTGTCACGAACATATCACATATTGTGTAATGGACTGGCTAATGCGGGGCTTGACTGGAAAAATAGGCGATCGTTTGTGCAAACACTACGACAGGTCAGTTTTCTCGATACAGACGCCGAAGCCCGAGAAGAGTAGATGCTCCGAAATGGACGCAGTTGCTCTCTACGCAGGTATGTTATCGAAGGGTGTCGGTATGTCCACACCCCTTTTTGGGGCGGCCGCTCCGTTTTGTGCGGCCAATCCATTTTGCGCGATAATTCACCACGCGACATCTTGAGCATCTTGGAAGAGTGACTTCATTTTTTAGAGAACATAATACTTAGAATAAAATAACTCTTAACCCGTGTTCCTACTTCTCAAACTATAGCTCATTATTGATTTAGTCATTCCAGCAAACCCAGACTCCTTTGACCATAAGGGAATGGGCCTCGCCATTTGATTGCTGTAATCTCAGAATCATGGCCGTCGCTATCATCAGGAGTAGGCTTCTTTGCTTGCTTTCGACATCCGTGTCCGTTTTCAAGCCTTCTTTTAAATTATGTTGGAGAATTGCTCAAACCAGTTGAGGGACTTCGTTGAGTGTTTATGTAGGTAGAATGAAAAATTTTTTCACTTAAGCCAAGTGTGCGAAAATGTGACTGCAATCTAGAGAATAACTAGCATTTCTAGTAGGCTCATCATTAGCTGCATCGCGAATACAACTAATGATGCATTGTGTAGTGAGGCGAGGAGTGGCCACGCAAAACGGAGTGGTTGCCCCAAAAAGGGGTGTGGACATACCGACACCCTTATCGAACTCGAGCACTACAGATCGTTTGAGTATGTCATCTGAATATATGAAAGGGAGCGGATCTCGACAATACTATTGCGGCGGCCGCAAAGTGCACCGGACCTTGGCTCCAACGCCAGCAAGGAATATTAGATAACAGTAGGAGTAGTCCCCTGGCGGATAGTTATTCCACGCTTTGGAATATTGCGAAGAGTAGCAGCGATGTAGGCCATTATACGTAGTCATAAATGAAACTTTACAATGTAAAGTTAATCTCCCAAGCTTAATGCCAATACTTTGTGCTAAGGATAGGGGAGTTTTTTAGAGTCTGCTCGCGAGCATCCCCCACAACCTTGCCCCCTGTCTTTTCGTTGCCAACAACTAGCCTATTGCATTTACTAAAGTTACTCTGACATCCTAAAACACTTGTTCCCATATCATAACCTAGTACATACAGATCGCCCTTGTGCTAATTTCGACCCTCTTTTAACGGTTAGTCGTACCTGTACTCCAGAGAAGGGTAAGGTAGAGAAAATACAGATATTACCTAATCCACCCACCATGCATCGAGTGCAGTTGAGCCTGACAATTAGTGGAGCTGCGCTCCAATTAGGTGTTAGTAATAATAGTAATATCCTACACAGAAATAAAAGACCTCTGAGGCATATGCCATTATTCTACGCTAGTCTTCGGAGGAAGCTCGGAGATTCGAGTGAAGCAAAATGGCTGTTTGTACCGTGATGCGAAGCGCATAATATCGAGCGATGTGAGGTGATGCCAAGGTTTGAGGAGGCTGAAATGTGTTTCTAACTCCTGTACTGCGGGGTCATCGCTGCAATGACTTCCACACATCACGCAGCTTTACTAAGCAATCATCGCCTCTAATTAAGCATTCTATGCTTACTGTGCCATCACGTTCATCTCCTTTGCTTTATCTTCGGCTTCTTGCTATTAGTTACTTTATCACGGCCTTAACCACAGCCTCTGCCCAAACCTGAACCTTGCGCCTTAATGGCCATTCCATCCCATCCTTCAACTATGGGATATGCTATCGGTATTGATCTCGGAATTACGCACTTATGCGTAGGTGTGTTCCGCGACGGTCGTGTCGAGACTATCCCCAACGAACAGGGCAGCCGTACCACGCCATCCTTCGTGGCTTTCACCGATACGCAGCGTCTGATCGGTGTTCCAGCCAAAAATCAAGCTACTGCGAATCCCTCCAATACTGTTTTTGATGTCAAGCGCCTTATCGGCCAAAAAGTTTGATAGTACGGAGACACAACATGCACTTTCCTTTTAAGGTCATCAAAAGGCTTGACAAGCCCGTTGTTCAAGTCGAGTTCAGTGGCGAGACTAAATTATTTACCCCGGAGGAGATTTCTTCGATGATATTGGCCAGGATAAACTTCGTCGTCTTTCAATAG
The DNA here is from genome assembly GCA_022345705.2 of Sabuloglossum arenarium. Lineage (NCBI taxonomy): Eukaryota > Fungi > Ascomycota > Geoglossomycetes > Geoglossales > Geoglossaceae > Sabuloglossum > Sabuloglossum arenarium. The sequence continues at coordinate 1,108 of JAJDMY020000534.1, read as the reverse complement.
GTCATCAGACAGGTGTAGAATGTTGATAGTCAACGCGGAGTCATGACGTCACTAGCGTAGTGCGGCTCCACACATTCGTATTCACTCATCCTGTTGCCCGCACTTACTCCTGTACATAATACGCTTCCTCACATAGAGTCAATCAAGTCATTCATCTACAAGTATCGCTCCGCACCATACCTGCTTACAACAGGGCGCTACTACCTGTTTAGACATGGTGATCTGTTCTGTCCGAGTTGTCAATCAGGTGATTTGGTCAATTCGCTATCCAGTTGATCAATCGGATGGAATTGATCAATTGATGTCCGAGTGATCAATCAGTAAGCTCGAGATCATAGTATTCAATTTAAATTTTTATCTCGTTAGGCAAAACGCAACACCCAATCCCGCTTCAGTCCTCTAACCTAAACGTATAGTGCTACTATCCGCAGATGCTACTTCGTCACTATCTATTTCCTCTTCACCAGCATTTTTACTAGCCACCGCTTCCAGTTCTCGCTCAATTGCAACTCTTGTTCCGGCTCGAGCTCGAGTTGCCAGCCGCGTTGTAAGGGTAGTTCCTCTTTTTTGTTTACTTATCGTATTAGAAGTAGGCGGACAATTGACTTTGGGGAGAGTATCGAGTACTGCAGGTCTTATTGTTGCTGGTATAGGAGTTTTGAAGTTACCACAATCGTGGTCATCGGTATGGCAATGAATTGAACATTTTTGCATTTTCTTAATGCAGCGGCATGGAAGCTTACACTCGCCTTGACAATTGCAAGACAGTGTATCCTTTGATCGTCTAGATTCCAACACTACTGCAGTTCGTAACGTAACCTTTGTAGTGACATTTCCAATACGAATTTCTATGGCCTCTGCAGTGATTCGGTCAACTCGATTGATTTCCACGATTGGATAATAGCTGCTTAGGATTCCATGTCGACTTTGCAACTGGTAACGATTTTGGTAAACGTGTTTAACAACACGGCATTCGATTCTCGAGTTGTCTGTTGGGGATCTAGAGGACTTGGGGATCTTTAAAGTAACATTATCGCCACTTTTGAGATGTTCTGGATGCTTGCCATCATTTCGCAGTACCATATCAGCTGCAATCTTTGAATTGTGT
>JAJDMY020000533.1:0-25700 GCA_022345705.2 Sabuloglossum arenarium | reverse complement strand
GGGGGGGGGGGGGGTGGGGGTGGAGGGGGGAGGTTGCGAAGATTTGAGATCCTGGGGGGAGGGTTATTATAGGGCAACTTACTATTGGGGCAGTTCGGAAGGGATACGGGCGTTTTGTACATACATCAATGTGACGTGTGTCAGAGGACGAAGGCGCCTCGCCATCGTCCTTATGGCGAGTTGCAACCCTTGCCAATACCAGATAGGCCATGGAGGAGTCTCTCTATGGACCTGATTACAGGTTTACCTCCGAGTGCTGATAGTGACTTGAAGGCATACGATGCTATATTAGTTATAGTAGATCATTTTACGAAGATGGTTAAATACTTCCTAGTCTGTAAAACACTTAATTCTGCAGAATTAGCTGATCTCTTTCATAAGAAGATAGTCTGTGCATTCGGGACGCTGTTGTCTATCATTTCAGATATGGGATATATTTTTACAAGACAATTCTGGTTGAGCTTATGCTTTTATATGAAGGTAAGATGTCAACTCAGCACTCCATTCCACCTGCAGATCGATGGGCAGACGGAATTATAGAACCAGACTCTAGAAAACTACCTACGTATTACGGCAGACTTACAGTCAGCGGTCTGGGTGCTGCAGGCAATGGTCTGGACATTAGTTTAATGATTTATTAAGCTTAGGTCCAGCCTGGAACTTAAAAGATTCTGTGTCTAATGACTTGAGTTGTAAAATACAATCTTTATTTCTTAGGCAACAGAGTACAAATGACAAAGGGTGTTTATTCACTAGCAGTTCAAGTTCGTTACTATAAATGAAGTTCTATTCAATATTTGAGTTTGAGTACACTGCTCCTAACTATAGAGGTTAAGCTTCCTTAAGTAATGACTGTTGTGCTAATAGTACGTACCGTGATTGCTCATGATCACTTTCTCAATATATGGAAAAATCAACCAAGTACAGGCAACTAGGAGTGATCGTAATCACTCTTGTTCACTGTATGTAAAGATCCTACGCAAAAGGTACTTCTTAGCTTCATGAATAGTATGTCGATTATCGATCTTCTTGTAGTTCGCCGGCGCTCTAACATGTAGCCATTGTGCAATGCGATATAGCTTTATGTGGGACGAACTACTTGTGAGTCGCTGGGTTCCTGAAGGTACATATCTTAAATGGATAGATAACAGCTTGGGTTCTATTAATTCTAGAACTAATCACTAGCCTTTCTCCACAATCCAACTTGCTATATTTGTATACTGCGGGGTAGATTCAGAATGACATCCTATGTCACCTGACTCTCTCAGCTGAGAAGATGACTATTAGGGGACTCGCCATTAGGCGGCGCTTTTCTGTCAAACTGCTATATGGACGTGACTAGCTATGGCTAGTACTACCATGACACTGTACTAAAAGAAAAATAGTACAGCGATCACTATCAATCACTGAGTTATTTATATGATTGCGTCGCTTGTTAGGTGAGCTCCACTTACTGGACTTGTAAGCGAATGTAACGCTATAAGTAAACGTAATAAGAGGTCCTCCCTCTAAGGTCTTCGTCCCAAAGGCCACGTTATTTCTCTCTTGATCTTTCTTCCCCTCACCCTGCCATCACTGTAAAGACCCTATACAAAGGGCACTTCTGATGTTAGTAGATAGTATGATGATTATCGATCTTCTCATAGTTTACCAGCATTCCGATGTGTAACTGCTATGCTATATTATATGGCACTACGTGAAACAGGCTACTCACGAGTTACTAGGTTCCCGAAGATACGTAACTTAGATAGATAGATAATAGCTTGGATTCTATTGATGCTAGAACTGATCGCTGGCTTCTCTTACAAGGCCAGCTTGCTATATTTATATACTACGAAGTAGATTTAGAATGATATTCTCCATCATCTGACTCTTTAGGCCGAGAAGATGACTATTAGGGGACCCACCATTAATCAGCATCTCCCCATCAGACCGTTATATGAGCATGTCTAGTACTATGGCTGGTACTACCATGACAGTTTGTCAGTTACCTGGATGAGCTTGAAGTAGACCTATCATCCTACGGGGATGAGTACCGGCGGCAACACCTGTACGCTAAATTGCAGCCGGAGCTCTGCTGGGCACTCGGTAACTACCAGGAGTTACCAAAGACGCGGCAGGGCCTCATCAACTTAGCTATACAGTTGGAGGCCACTCGGAGGTAAAGCAGCCCAGTCGTGGCGGCGAAGCCTCAATAGAGCATTGCCAGTGGTCCGATTGGCTAGAGAGAACCGATAAACCCATTAAGTAGGGAGAGCAACAGCGCTTCGCGAATGGGAGGAACCGGATGCGGACCGACGTCGCTCCCAAAGTGGAGAGAGATTCCCACCATCAAGGAGGAGTACGACCAGCGCCGGAAGAACAATATATGCTACACGTGTGGCAAATCAGGACATTTTGCAAACCAATGTCCAGATAAAGCTGCGATGCCTGCACCCAAGGGAGGTGGCGGTAAGAAGGGTGGTAAGCTTGCTACCTTTGGCGCCATTAGCTCTGCGGCGGCTCAAACGGGACCAAGCCTCTGTACGACAGTGGACCTCCGCAACCAAGATGGCAACTGGGTCCAATGCGACTTCAGGAGCGGTAACTTGTGTATACAGGATCTCCTACTGATCGAACTGAATGGGGGAAAGAGGCCGGCTGAGCAGAGACGGAATGTGTCGGTCATTTACACATCTATTTTGGAAAGCGGGGTTAAGTGAATCTGCAGTTGGATGTGGCAATTGCACAGCGGCAAAAGGCAGCGGGGTGCTTTAGTGGGACTGGTGGATCGTGGGCTAGCTGCAACCGCCGTCAATTGGTTATGTGTGGTAGCGCACTAGGCACGCGCTGGTCAACTTTTGCGGAGGGCATGATAGAACCGCCTTTCAGCTGCGTTCGAATGACGAAGAAGTGCTTTGACTGAGTAGATACGAAGATCTAAGGATCTAGCGTCTCAGGGTTCTCATTGGACTGCGTCGTCAGGCCCTTATCCAAGGCACCCATGAACCCCTACGCCTTGATGATGTACCTTCTGATCCTTTACTGAGCAATACGACAGGCAGCCGCGAAGCTCGGCAGAGAGTTTTGAGGAGTAGTAAATGAGGTTGTGAAGGTGCAGCTATAGCATCCCACATCCCGGTCTCCCTGCAATGGATGACGCGCAAAATGGGAAACCAGCCGTCTAGGAACTATCGCTTAGCACCTAAGTTGCCTTCGTTTATAGCGTATATACTGCTCCCGGAATAGAAAATGCTGGCCAATCCATAAACGAGCAAACACGCACCCATAGTTTGAGTATGAGACATAACTTCGGTGGTGTCTTGCCGTATTAAGAGGGCAGAAAATGCAGTTTGGAGGTTGTGTCAGGTTCCGCGAAGTCTTTCAGATCAGACTTAGTGGAATCTAGAGTAGAGTTGGCCTCGTCGCTGGTTATGATCTCGCCCTTATAGAATTCGATAAAGTCTCCATCCCCAAGGTCCGCAGGGCGTAAACCACATGATTGCTGACTATGACATTACATTATTAGGCTTTAAAGAGCAAAGAGAAGCTTACTCCATTGGGATCGGACATCTTGAATATCTCCAACAGTACCTTTCGACCCCGATACACAAGTTTGTTTTTGTAATTTTCGCCCTAATTGTAGAAGAGGTTGCATTCAAAAATAGCGTTCCTTGTTCGAGTGACCGCCTCGTGGTGTGCCGCCTCATGTTCCCGATGGCGTGCTGAGATGCCATCCTGCAACAGACTTCCTTGCGGAACCCAGTATGTAGACTAAGGTTTAATATAATAAAGATTATATTAGCTACAGTCGCGGCATCTGTACCGGGATTACGTCGACATCCGATCCTTGGAGCTTGTCTCAAGTTGGACAAAGTAAGAGTTTGCAGCATAGCTCGCTTTTTCCGTCTCTTTCATCAGTGCGAATGCCTCTCGATAGGCTGTTATCAACGGGGCTCTCGTGCGTACCACGTATGTAAATGCCTTCTCGTCGTTTTGACCCAACAGTATCGCCCTTTCCTTCCTGGCTTGGGGTCAGACCACCACTTCCGACCAACGAAGGCATCCCTAACCCACCCCATGTATCCCAATAGCGGTACTTCGCGGTAGTGCAGACTCTTAGCGCCCACCCCAGATATCAATCGTAGTGCCGCAACTTCGCGGTACCGCGGACTTATAACACCCCAGGTATACCAATCGCAGGACTCGTAGCGCAACCTCGCGGTACCGCGAGGTTGTATGGGCCTATGGGTATAGCTGGTAAAGATTATTAGCCACCCATCAAGAGCAGGCAGCTAGGTAGCACCGGGGATCTAATTTCGGGCGGCTAACTTATCAGCGTTGTATCCCATTGATATTTCGAAGTTGGAAAAGAAACACGTTCAATAAAAAGGGATGGAGAGGTGGCACTCCAGGAGACTCTCCAAAGGAAGCCCTTTGATCTCGTCACTGATGATGCCTTGAGCAGCTTCGTCAGGTGAAGTTGAACGCTGAGGTTAGAAGTATTTGGGGATGCTCTTTCATGGCGAGGTCTTCTGAAACCGTTGAACAACGCTGTGGGAGTTTATCTTTTCGTCACGGGTGGCACGTAGGTTGGTTGTTCTAGCTAGTTACACGAAGGAAATTTATAGGGGGCCGAATCTCCGTAAACATACCTTTCCGAGCCCAACCTGAGCCTCCACAACGCTTAACTCCTTTGGGAGAAATTACAGTGCATGCTGCCTTGCAGCGGGTAACGTCACTCTTCTCATCTTTTAGAAGCCTCACCTACTAAGTAGTTATTAAGCTCAGCTTCAACTATGGAAGCCGTCGGCGCCTTCTCTCTCCCAGCAAGCGACCCCAGATCTTGCAAGACCTTGGCAATTATGCAGAGGCGTCAATATCTGAAGACACTTCTCTTTTGTGACGCGAACTCATTGAAGACGAATAAAAATTGTTGAACACCCTCTGCCGCATGTATATGCATGTGCAAACATATTGATTAAATCGCTTACTTCGAGACTGATACTGCTGAGTATGACGCTGAATTCCGATTAAATAATGTTGGGGTGTCAACAAATCCTAATGTGTGGATACTTTTGCACTAGGACCCACCCCCGAGCTGGTATAAAGCCAGCACCTCCTCACCTCACCACCACCTTTCTTCCAAGTAATTTCCCCTAATCTTAATGCTTTCATTATGAGGCTTATATTCAGTCACACCGAGGGGCTTGATTACGTATCGAGGCCCTCGATTTAACTAAATAAAATCAATTCTGTACGGGGAGGAGAATGCGGCAGTCAGAAAGCTTGGGGCGGTCGGTGATTTGTTGCTACCCACAAGCTAATCTGGTCGGCACTTTTTTCACTTCTCAACTTACCTTCTACCGCTTCATTTCTTGCGTATCGTTTCCATTATCGCTGATCATCTAACTCTTCCTTCTTTTCTTTCACTCCTTCATATTCTCACTGCCTTCAATGGCGGATCATCGAGATCACAAGAAGGAAGACAGTGGCGAGACGGTTTACTCTGGAATTTCTGGAAGTTCTGAAGCTTCTATGGATTATCTCTTCCTAAAAAGTGATGAGGAGTACAAACCTCCACGCAACTTTGGGGATAGCGGCTTCGAACCTATGAGACAACCCTTTCCGATTACTCGAGATGATCCAATTGTGGCGATCTGGAACTCATCTTTGCGTCACAAAGTCATTAAATTGATCGAGTCTAATACGGATCGGTGTGCTCTGGACGTTATTCGGAGAGGATATTGGCTGCAGTCGGAAGATAACCCAATTGTCATTCTTATTACTGTTACAAAGAATGCTTCTGTTTCGGAATGGCGGCAGTTTATCTATGAGATAAAGAAATTCTGTGTTAGGTAAGTCCCACAACCAAATCTCCTATATGTTCTCTACTAAAACTATTATCTTGGCTTTTATAGTGAACGATGCCCACATGTCCAAGTGCAGGTTCAAGAAGGGAAAGTTTTCCGAGGAGTATTCGTACCCAGGCCATATGATCAATGCCCTCTGCTTGGTAGCAGCGTGGGAGCCATGGGAGATGATGATGGAACTTTAGGAGGTTATATTGAACTTCATAAAGAAGGACAGCAGCCAATAAGGGTGGGTGTCACTTGCCACCATGTCGTTGTTTCAGGCTCTGAAGACAAATCACGTAAGTACTTGCCTTGGTAACTTTCATAAATATACTAACTTTCTACTAGGTATATCGCCTAACAGCAACAGTACTATTAGTATTTATCAGCCAAGTCCATATGATTACCAGGAGAATGAAGAGAGTGCAATGTCGAATCTTAGGGAGAACGAAAATGCAATTGAGGATATCAAGAGTAGGGCGAGAGAAGGTCTTGCTCGCAACGTAGAACTCCGTTGGCTACCAAATAAAGAAGCTGATCTTACGGCTGAAAAAGCTCTTTTTTCTGCTACACAGGATTTCAATACCCATTTGGGGTATGTTTCCGCAAGTTCTGGTTTCCGTCGTAGGCAGACAGAGCCTCCAGAGGATGGATGCTCTCTTGACTGGGGGCTCATTAAGATCAGTCAAGACTGTCTGGGAGACAACAAGATCAGACCCAGGACTTCGCTTTTCTCTCTAACAAAACTAACATTGTGTTTCTAGTTCCCTGAAGGAGTCTTTCCCCAGTTCAACCGTCCCAACCCACCGTATATTACGGATACTATGATCATGGATTTTGGGGATGAAGCCATAAAGTGGGGACGAATGACTGGATACACGACGGGCACATTTAACTCAATAAAGAGTAATTGTAGGCTTCCGGAGAGCGATGGCCTGTCTACAGAATGGTGTTTTGTTGGGAAAGATAGGAAAGATTTTGCCGATCGAGGTGATTCAGGCTCGTTTGTGATGTCGAGGTCTGGGAAATTAGGTGGCATGGTTATTGGAGCGTGGACCAACTGGCTGCTGCCTAGCATATGTGACCCCCATCAAGGAAGTCTTTGATGATATCAAGAGGCAGCTGGGTTGTTCCATTAGTCTCCCGGAGGTTTAGCTTCCACAGATCTCTATGCATAATTGGGAGAATTCGCCTGTTGATATTCCTGATTATCAAGTCTTTTTTTTAAGATGGTTTTTCTGTGGGAGCCGTTGCGGAGATTCTGTAATGCCAATGGCAAATATTCTTCACACTTTCTTATCAGCTCTTGTGCAGAGCATATAATACATGGGATTGTGCCAAGATAGCAAAAACTCATGGCGACCTTATAGGGTGATCACCCGGCCAATAATCGTCGGTGCCCTTGACGTCGCTTCACGAGGTCGGCCTATGTGACAAGATAATATATGCGAGAAAATAAATTTTTTACAAAACACATAATCGTGCCCAACGGGGGTACGCTCGCGTACCCTCAGCGCTCTAAAAATTTCGCGCTGGCACTCCGCTTCGCTTCATCTCAACGATACATATCACGTCAACGATATACTTCCACGAGATATTGATTTCCTGTCCATGACACGTATTCAATCAACCACACCATGCCCGATACCTATTTTGATATTGAAGATTGCATCCAACAAGCAATCGACGCGTTATCCACATCAGAAAAACCCAACATTGCACTTGCATCGCGAACATTCTCGGTACCAGAACAACGACTACGCGCTCAATGGAAAGGACGACTATCAAAATTAGATCGACCAGCAGCAGGAAAGAAGCTTAGCATCGAACAGGAATCTCCTCTGTACATATCTCGAGTATCTGGACGAGATAGGAACATCAGCACGGATTCAAATGGTTGCGAGCCGTGCAAATTCTATTCTACGAAAAAGTCATCTTGATGATTCTACGCCACCAACTGTTGGTCAACATTAGGTCCGGATATTTCTCAAAGCACATCCTCGTTTCCATATTCGAAAACAAAAGTGTCTTGATATTAATCGAAAAAATTCTCATAATGCTGACGATATTCTTCTATGGTTTTCGAAACTGAAAAGCGAAATTAATGAAAAGGGAATTTTACCATCCGACATTTACAATTTTGATGAAACAGGATTTAGAATTGGAGTTGGGAAAGATCAGTAGATTGTTACAAGATATGCAAATCGACAGTCATATATCGCAAGTTCTGGTAACTGTGAACTGGTTACTTGTGTTGAAACTATTAGTGCTGATAGGTTCATACTGCCACTTATGATTATAGTGGCAGCACAACAACATTTAGAGCAGTGGTATACTGGACTCAAAGATAATGTTCTCCTATCAGTTTCAGATACAGATTATACAAATGACGAAATTTCACATACTTAGATTAGACATTTTGAAAAATTAAGTTCTTCTCATTAAACTAGTGTATATCAATTTCTTTTATTTGATGGTTATGGATCTCATTGTACTTTTGAATCTTTAGAATTTTATACAAAACATAAAATTATTTCTTTTTGTTTACCCGCACATACTACTCACTTTTTACAGCCTTTAGATGTTGTTGTTTTTCAACCTTATAAGCATTTTCATTCTAAAGTAGTAAATAGTGCAACATGTACTGATTGTTCAAGTTTTAATAAAGTAGAATTTCTTTCTACAATTACTTCAATTTGTCATCAAGCATTTAAGTAAACGACTATTCTTTTAGCATTTTGTACTACTGGTATTTATCCTTTTAATCCTGAATGAGTAATTGCAAAAATGCATGAGTTTGAACCTGGGAGTCCTGTTACACCATTAATTGTATCTTCTACTTATTCTAACAATTTTCAGACAGCAGTAACTATTCGATAGCTTAAGAGACAAGCTGATTTTCTTCTAAAAAAAAAAAGTTTATTCTCCTTCATTTCATTATCATTTAAATACATTTGTTAAGGGAAGTCTTGTACAGGTATATACTGGTGCTGAAGCATGTGAAAATCTTTCATATACTCAAGCTGCTGAAAAGGCATGTCTAGTAAGGAAAAATAGAGAAAATAGATACGAGAGTTTGTGGGCGCGTACATTTTCTGGCTTATTTTTTTGCCTGAAACTTGAGCTGTATTTGGAGCAGACATGGGGATGTGCTAGCTCAGGGTGAGCGTCACCCAGCTCACTATTTAAAGCGGCGCCAGCTAGGTGAGGCACTCGCGAGCAAAAAGCGGTTTACTGTCGTACTATGTCGCCAAGAAAAGCGCAAACTGCGACTTCACCCTAATCTAGCACTGAGATTTGCAGTAGTTCAGAGGTTCATTGTACATAAACCTTTACTTCCGGCTTCCTTTGCTTCTAGCAACTCTTTTACAAAGAACACTGTCCTGTACATGTACAGCCACCACATCATTACTACTAATAAGCCTTATACTGTCCATCAACAACGCATCCCAAGAGCCGAATTTCACCCCAATCTCCATGGGCTACCTCATTCCTTGCTTGTAGAATCCGCGCAGGAACAACGTGATACTCGAGGGAGTCCAGGATCGTCCACTGGCCCAAAATTATGCCTGAGAATCCATTTGGCATTGTATTGGCGGGGCGGATCGTTGTGGGCCTTCAATTTTATGGAGGCAATTTGAAAATTGAACTTCGATTCCAATTTGGACAACGCTATTATTAGTTGTCGTTCCATATGTTTTGAGGTATCCGGTATCTCTAGTATGCATCAAAAAGCTTTCAAGCACAAGATCTTCAGTGATGGTCGTGAAGTGGGCACCTGTGTCCCACAACATTTGCTGGCCTTGGAGTTTGTAAACGGTCGTTTCGTCCTCTTCATCCGCATCTAAAACCTCAAGCCTTAAACCCCCTAATACTTGAGCAAGGTATGATTCATAAGAATGGGCAGGTAAGAGTAATGGATATGGATCTCGTCCTAGGTCTGGATTGAAACGGGCATTTTTTGCCAGCTGCTCACGAACAAGAGGGGACGAGCCTCAACCTCGACTTTACGGAGTACGAGGAGGGAGAGGCAATGGATATTTAAGGAGTTAGTTATTTCTCACCTTCCCCCCCCTCAAACATGTATATATATCTACATGTCTAACTTCTTGCTAGACCTAAACTCATTTTTAGCCTATGCGCTATGTGTAAATTTACATGCCGGCCGACATATATCTTAGTTGATTGAAACCCATTCCCCCGGCGCTAAAAGACGGCATAAATGCGCCCGCAAATGTTCATAAAAGGACATAGAACTAAGAGTCATTACTGGGAACTTTCCGAGCCTGAGCCTCCACAACGCTTGACTCCTTTGGGAGAAGTCGGGAGTGATGCTTCCTTGCAGCGGGGAACGTCACTCTCTTCTCTATCTTTTAGAAGCCTTACCCAACACAGTAGTTATAAGCTCAACTTCAACTACGGAGGCCGTCACCACTTCCTTACTTCCAGCAAGCGACCCTAGATCTTGCAAGTCGTCGGTTATTATGTATAGATGTCACCGTCTGGAGACATTTCTCTTTTGTAACGTGAACTCATCGAAGACAAGTAAAAATTGTTGAATACCCTCTACCGCATTTATATACTATATGTGGAAATGTATTAAATTGCTCATTTTAAGATTGGTATTGCTGAGTATAATGCTGATTTCCGATTACATTATGTTGGGGTGTCAACAAATTCTAGTATGCGGATACTTTTACCACCCTCGAAGTGGTATAAAGTTGGCATCTCTTCACCTTATCACTTCTTCACCTCAGCTTACTTCACCACTTCCTCTTCGCTCCGTCACAATCTTTAACCTTCAGTTGAACGCACAAACCGTCCACGATGACCAGCTCTGTTGAACCATCAGGTTCTAATCCAAAGTCTCTCTCGTGCAAGAAGAGGAGACTGCTTAGTCGCTCTGATGAAGAGGTGACAGAAGAGATGGACATGGGGCTTTATTATCGACAGGGGTGGCCAACGTTGTCTGTCCTCCCTCTCGACACAGTATTTGGCGCAGGTAAATACTTTGGGGACTATCATGAGGTGCATCTACCAGTTATCAACCTCATACTGAAATCGCAAAGAATCGAACCCTCTTTTATTCAAACTTGCCATCGAGTACATCCTGGCTGTGAGCCTGACGAGTTAACGGCAACACTCCTAGTAGTGGCAAAGGTTGGGACTGGCTCTTGGTTCCATGCAATTAAGGAAATACGCAAATATCTCGCCAAACAGGCCCTCGACGTCAACATTGAGTTCATCGACTCCCGCGCGTACCCTAGTCTGCCGACGTTCACGATCTTATCTTCAGAGCTCGAAATTATCACCTTCTGGTCGGAAATTCAGGAGAAAGTTATCACCATTCTGAAATCCTCCGGGCAACCTTGGTCTGCGGTCGACGTGTTCCATCGAGGGCCAGGTGATACACGAGAAGAGTGCCCGCCCACTGTCATGATATCCTCCCCCAATCCATCTGATGCTGCTTGGACGAAGGACATCGTCCCTGCGATTCGACGGATTTGCATGCCTCGTCTCCATGTGGAGTTGCTCTATGGATGTGTCATACCATGTCTCGATGGGCAAGACAGTGAAAGAGCCGGGAGGGAACTCACAATGGATGCATTTGGGGATTTTCTATCGATGGGCGACAGTTGTGGGCCTCGAGGTGGAGGAAGTAGTGGTTCCCTTGGTGGAAGAGTTACATTGTATCGTAGTGGACAGAGCTTGGGGACCTTTGCGCTTACGAATAGCCATGTTGTCCGCTCACAGCCATATGATGATGGTAAGACACTTTATTTCCTAACTTTCCCTTAATAAAGATCTTAGCAATTCCTTTATGATTTGTCTTTGGCAGCTTTTTACTCCTTGTTAAAATATAAAATCACTAATGATGATTCTAATCTATAGCTATTCTCGGTAATCAGGCTTTCTACCCCCATCATCCGCTTGCCCAGAATCAAGGCTTAGTTGTTCGAGCACCAAGTGATTCTGATCTCAAAATTCGACTTAAAGTCAATGGCCAACTAGTCGAGGATTATAGACGCAGTATTGAGGGATTTGACGGAGATATAGAAAACAACGAACCGCCACGGTTTTCACTGCGCTTAAAGGTCGAGATGGGCCAAACCTCGAAGATACCTCTCCTCAAAAACCAAGAGGAGAAAAAGAAGACAACTGAGCAGGAGAGCAAGATGATGGGGCAGTTTAACCGCGATATTGGCAGTATTTATGCAGGATCTGGATATCGTACGACTAACTACCAAGCCTACGGCACTGCCCACCAACACTGGGGCCTCGACTGGGCCCTTGTTAGACTCGGTACTCGTCAGATAGAGAACGTAATCGAAGCAACTGTTCAAGACACAAAACGTCCATTTGCCATTGGACGGTCGGTCAACACATGGGGCATGGCCAAGTGGAACACCCTAGTTGCAAAGAAGGGACGAACGACTGGGTGGACTGTTGGGGAGATAAATGCTGTCGGGTCGATTATGGTTTCGCCAAAATATGGCCGAGAAGTGACTTGCCTTTCTGTTCAGGGAAAGAAAGGGCCTTTCGCAGACCCAGGTGACTCTGGAGCTGTTGTTTTGGAGGTTCCGGAAGGCAAGCAGCCTGATGAGTTGAAGTGGGTGGGCCTCCTTTTTGCAGCCGCAGAGGCGAATGACTTCGGATATGTTTTACCTATTGATCTTGTGATGAGGGACATTAAAGAGATCACCGGATGTGATGTAGTTGAGCCGGTTGCAGTGGCATAAAGTAGATAAGCCAATAGTAAGCTCTCAGAATGGGATCCAGTTATTAAACATATAAGACAATTGAACGTGACGTCTGGGAGCTCACCTCCCTGTCTTAAGTTTAGTCAATCAGGCATTCTCTCCTTCTAGTCCTTCGCTAGCTACCTAAAGAAGTGATTTTATTGTATGAAGTCTTGGAGAATCTCCGTGATTACACCACGAAGATCGAGGAAGCAGAATCCACCGTGAGTAATCCCTACCAGATCAATTTTTGAAGACTGACGCATCTTTGCAATCAGTCCTGACGTGCCGACGGACATGTCTGTAATGGCGGATTGGAGAGTCGAGCTTGAAAGAAGCAGTTCATATAAGAGCAGATGTCTCAGGCGGGAGCGGGACGAACGGCCATGGCGGGGATGGCTTTCCAGCCCCTGCACAACTCAAGCAGTCGAATACTATAGCTCCGGTTAGCCACGCCTGCCACATGAATGAAACATGCAAGTGCAAGGAGAGGATTCTCCCTGCGTCTTCCCCATGTACCCATGTGTCTCAGACGTTTGTCTCTGAAGAGCAGCAGATTTCCCCAAACTACCAGTTCGCCGTTGATGTTCCTGAAGAACAGGCTTGTTTCAAGTCCCCGCCCATACATAACTTTGATCTCTCACAGCTTGACAAAAAGCTTCCCCTAGCTTGACCTTGAAAGCAGTTCCAGTATGAAAATTAGCTGAGAAAAATTTTTTTTTAACTCTAATTCTCTACTCCCTTCTCCTCAACCGAAAAAAAAAAAAAAAAAAAAAAATTTCTCTGGACCTCAAAACTGCAGGTGAACTCGATTGGGTGAGGCGGCAACAGATTCGGGAACAACAGTAGGTTGCAGTCTTGTATTGCCAAGGCTAAACTGCCCTCTATCCAAACCAGCTATTTTAAGTTGCACAGGAGTTTACGAAACCACACCACGTTCACTAGCTCCTTAAAGACGCTAGATGGAATTAGACTATTTATCTCAACTACCCCCTCATGCTATTCATCAAACTTACAAGAATCTGGACAACTATATATACACCATCAAACAAATTGGACAAAGATGCTTCGTTCTTACCGATGCTGGAGCCCTTTTAAGAATCATGGTAGTGTTGTCTATGAGAAGCGACGCAGTAGCCTCAGTAGTCTGCCCTTCTGCAATATGTGGATGGCTACGCTCCTCTCACGCCTGCAACACTCCGATCAAAGCTCACGCTCGAGCTTGCTGCAAAGAAAGTGCAGAAGGCAATTAATTGACTTGCTCGCCGAAGACTGCTCACTACGAAGATTCTATTAACAGATGCATGTACGTAAACACTATATAGACTTCCTAGACTATTTACTGAATGCTTATGCAGGTACATATTTGCCTTCGACGTAGCCATCGCGCAGTACAGACTGACTGAGCAGCCGTCCAAGCTTACGGACACCATTAAGTTCTTGGACCTAGCTCGTAAATTTGAACTACTCTTTTGTGGCAAAGAAAGTGATATTGTTAAGGAGAATGGAGGATTCTACTTTCGGCTCAAGCAGAGTTAATTACCCATTAGACTACGTCCTCTTGAAGGATTTCTCTCAAATCTTCTATATTGTGGTATATTGATGCTAGAAAGGAAATGTTCTTGTATAATTGCAAACTACTTATATTGAAAAAGACCTTGTCTTCCTGCTCGCTGTCCTTTGGTTCACTGAGTAAAAGAAGGCAAGTGTAAGATAACCACAAGTGAATAGTTATTAGCCCATCCCCTCTCCACCCCATCCATCATTTATGACGCTCGCCTCCCCAACCCCTAGTACCGAATCCTCCAACCCAATCCCATTTCCTCCATTGTTTTGTTTCACCGCCATCCACTCATGAAAAGAAAACCTCGTCGGGCTGGCATTACCGCCATGAAACGAAAATGATGCTGACGATCTCCTGGCATGCATCGACCCGGGAAATCGGGGTTGAGTTTTGCCACGATTTGCGGCTGCAGTTTCCCGCTCCCACTTGGCGGCTTCCCAGTGGCGGAATTCCTTCTCGGCGTCGACGACGGTTTGCTGGTTGGAGCGAAGAGCGAAGCCCGGGTGGAGGAGATTTTTGGTGGATAAGGATTCGGTGCGGGGGCAACCCTCAGGGGCGAAGAGCCTTGGGAAGAGTGTCAGGAGATCGATTAGCGGATTGTCCGCTTGCGGCGGCAGAGGCTATTTAGGGGAAGAAGGCGAGACGGGGGTGGCTACGTTGTTATAGTTGGTGTGGCTAGACCATTCCCACTTCTTAGGTTTAGCGACGCTGGAGATACTGGAGATAACGATTGTTTTGCTCCTTACTGCAGGCCACTAGACGTTTGCGGCCTCGTGAAGGAATTTGGCGAGATCTTTGCGGAAGGCCTCGCAGTCATGACTGACAAGCGGTTCCAGGAGGTTGATGACCTCTGTACATGTCACCCCAACCATCTCCTTCGCCACTGCCTCAGCGTCCCGGATTGTATAGCTGGATGTCAAGATCGACCGGCAGAGGAGTTCTGCCATCGCATCAGCCCCGCAGTTGTTCATCACGTAGTTCTTTATCTGTTCGTCCTGAGAAGAGCGTGGGGGGTAAAACGGTCTGAAGATGTTCGCGCATAGCCTGTCGGCAATGATGCTTGATGCTAATGCCATGCGAGATAATTGAGCAGCCCGGGAGTTGCTTGGAGGCAGCCGGAGCGGACTATTGCGCAAAGGGGCAATCATTTGTTCCCAGTAGCTGTCCTAGAGGTGGGTAGCACATCAGCAGAGCTGAGCAGAGGATAATGTGTTAGGCCAGGGCAGGCACGAGAGGGCCTCTTACCACGAAAAGCTGCTGAGGTAGGTCGCCGAGAAAATGGTCTTTCGCAAGTTTGTGGCAGTCCGCCGCCAGTGCGTTCAGCCTCTCTAAGCTACTCAAAGTATTAGCTTGAGGAACAACTCCCGGGGCGAGAGGGAGGGCACTAGCAATTTCCGGCGATCCAGCTCAATGAGCGAGCTAGAAAAGGCCTCCCATCTCTCCAATCTCGCCTTCAGCCCATCTCTATCAGCCTCCGCCTTCTTAATCGATGACTCTGCTGTGGCTAGTTCTCTAGTCTTTTGTCGGACGCTTTCCCTCTCAACATCCAGCTGCTTACTCAACTCGCCGATCTCGCTCGCCTGCCTGCTGTTTGTTTCTTTTAGACACTCACACTAACCGGCTGGCGAATATTGACAAGACTGAAAAAACTTTCAGTTGTCTCCCGGAACCTCTGGTGTTTCAAACGTTCGGAACTTATGGTGAAAAAGACGAATCCGAAGAGCAATCTTAAGGGCAACAACCAAGAGCGGTGGACATGATGGCGGGCAGCGTTCATGTTGGATGTGTAAAAAGCCCTGCAAGTGTGATCCTGGAGCGCCAGCACTGGTCAGATGTCCTGAGCTCCCGCGCAGAGGAGGTGTTGGTGATGTGTGGCGGTAAGAGATTCGCCAGAACGGCCAAAGGCGGGGTGTAGGGCAGATAGCCAAGAGCCGTTTCCTCGCGGTAAATATGCAGCTTAACACGCTGGTCTTTAGCTAGCGTCTCATTACCATTGTCGGTTTTTGATATGCGAAAGCTGCGCGAATAACCTGAAATAAAGTCAAGGGCAAAGGCACAGCAGTACAAGTAGAGCAAGATATCGAACCGGAACCCTGGAGTCTATAGCGATCGAGGGTATCGAACGAGCTGGCACAGCCTCCAATCCCCGTGTGAGTTTTTGGTCGTCAGCGACTCTGAGGGGAAATCTCGGCTTGAGTGATCCATTCTTAGGAGTCTGTAGGAAATGGTGATGACTTTATGTTGTGGTCCCGCGACAAAGCGGCAAGCGAGGCGCCAATCCCAAAGAGGCAAGTCTAACTGGAAGCGGTAATTCGCCAGGAATAATTATATATAAATATATATATTAAAATAAAATAAAATAAAATAAAATATTTTTATTTCTATTTTAATTTATTTTTGGATTCCTTTTTGTTAAAAAAATAAATATAATAAAAATCGGTTTTAATTAGGTGTTTATGGATAAAACAAAGAAAGTAAAACAATAGAGGTTATCAGCAGCTGGGTCCGCTTATTTTTCCTGCTAAGCAAGCAGAGTTTTAAGCGGTTTTCATTTTTATATTATCAGCAATTTAAATTGAGGATTTTGAAAGCGCTTTACTATTGTGGGCTAGCGATTTGCCAAGGTACAGTGAGAGAGAGCCTCATAAGCAGATAATTTTTCTCCGCTTAAAGTTCGACTATATAAGCAGCTGCTTATTTTTCGCTTGATTATAAGAGCTCGCCTTACTGAAAATGGTCGTCACATGGTCAAATTTTAGGCCCGAAAAATAAGCGGGACTGGTTGATAACCTCTAATAAGCCTCTTCCCCCTTTATCCAAGGATGTTGTCGTTTTGTTCCTTGCACCAACGGTTTCTAACTATCCGATCTTACGAGCACACACACACAAAAATATGCAAACCCCTTCTTCCCCCACCCTAAAAAAATAAAAATAAAATATAAAAAGAAGAAAGAAGAAAAGAAAAAGAACTCAAGATAACACAATACATACACAATACATACATTCATGCATTCATTGCATGCATGAATGCATACTATGGTATGTCAATGATGTTAGCGTTGGGTCTAGTGAACTAAAAAAAAAAAAAAAAAGAAGCTAAGCCAAGCTAAGCCAAGCCAAGCCAGGCCAAGTATGATAAAGCATTATATTGTCTCATTTTCACCACGCTAACATTAACCCCGTCATCGGATAGCCCCGTAGTACAAACCAACCTATCTCCAACCCCCTTTTTTTTAACCCAACCAAAAAAAAAAGAAAAAATAATATAATTCTAGATTCTTTCCCCCCCCCCCTCACGAGTTATTGCCCTATACTATGCAGTACACGCACACAGCAACAAAAAAAGAATATAATTCTAGATTATTTTCCCCCCTTCCCCCCCCCGTCTTATGAGTATTGCCTATGTAGTACACACACACCAAAAACACAAAAACAAAAAAAAAAAAAAAAAAAAAAAAAAAACTTAACGAATCCATGAACCCCACCCACCCCACACCCACACCCCTCCCTCCTTGAAAAAGTTTTTTTTTTTTTTCTTTTCTTTTTAAAACAAATATATAATCATCCCAAGGCATACAAGCCACCCCACTACCCTATCCATATCCTCTAATCCAACATCTCATTCACCAATCCATCCATCCATCTAATCTAATCTATCTATCTGCTTCGAGTTTGCGTCGGTTCGGTTCGGTAGGTCATGGGTTGTTTCAAATCTTCGGACTTTGCCGACACGATCGATATCATGAAAGAGAATATTCCTAGGCATCTACGCTACAATATCTATATCCACACACCTCTCTCGCGGCTGTTTCCTGTCCGCAAATATCTAAGTCTGTATGTAGCTACATAGCCCATCAAAGGGGGGGGGTTGAATGATGACAGATTCCAAGGAGTAGCTGAAACCCTACGCAGTAGACATACCAACAAACAACAAAATAGTGTGACATAGTATGTACCACACCCCCCCCCCCCCGGATGTTTGTAAAAGTAATTCGAATGGTTCCAGCGGACCAATCATCGCAAGGCCTTAGATATTGGGATCCCTGCACAGCTGGAGGGTCGGCGTCCAATTGGAGATATCCGCGTTTTTTATTTTGCTTTCTTTCGTTTCCTTTAGTCATGGATGAATGCGTAAGATTCCATAGGAGATCGTAATCGCAAATCCGCAAGGCTTAGCTCCCCCTTACTTTGGGTTTCTTACTTCCCCTCCGTGAAAAAATTTCGTTGTCGTTTTTTCTTCTCACCTTCCCCGCCTCTTCTCTATTTTAATTGGTTACTCGGTCGCTCAGTCAGGACCCTTAATAGTTTTAGAAATAAGGACAGATCTCTCTTCGGATGATGGTCAGGCAAGTACCGGACGGATTATGGAGAGAAGGAAGCCTTGGGATGTCCGTTGTTTCTGCCTGCCCGTCTGTCTGCGGTTCTCTGTGTGTCTCGTGGCCGTTGTGAGTCTTCCTTACTCCGTATTGCCGGCCGCGACACGATAATACAGTCTCGTAAGGCTTAGCTTAGCCTCTTACCCCTCTCTCGGACATCCCGCCCGCTCGCTGCCTGCAACCGACCGCACACCCTTTTTTTTTTTTGGCTGGTAGGATAGGTGCGTGCGTGCGGAAACGAGAGGTCATAGGGCTGACTATCACACCGAGATTTCGAATTTTTGTGGGAGGTGTAGGCGTGGATGGGTCGGCAGGTTGATATGAGGTGTGAGATTATTATTCCTTTTTGCTCCTCGTAGGGAGGAATGGGACATGGATACCCTGCTGTGCTGCTTGTGTGCGACTGCACTTGGTCGCATAGGGCCACTTTCGATGTGATGTGTTTCCTGGTGGTGGTTAGGCATACATATGCCTCACGCAAGCCACTGCACGTCCGTGGGGCTTTCTTTCGGGAAGGACGGGGACGGGAGGGCATGGGCGTGATGGTTGGCTGCACAAGACACACATGCCTTGCTCGCCATGAAGTGCTGCGGAGAGAGACTGAAGAGCCAAGGCTGGAGGGAAGCTGGGAATATTCAAGTCATCAGCCCTATGGCCTTCTGGGTCCCTTGGCGCAGAAGTGCCAAGGTAGCCGAAGGGACAGACACACACACACGCCCCTTTCATAGTGTGTCGTCGGTCGGCCAAGCAAGCAAGAAGCGGGGTTTTCCTGAACCTACCCAATCCCAATCGGGTAAATCGCAGGAAATAACAAGAATGTCCAAGGTTTTAGAGGGTCAGAGATTCAAGGGGCTAGCGATCATTCGGGATCGCCGAGTGGCCAGGCGAGCGAAAATCGAACGACTCCTTCCATCTTATCTTCCCTCGTCGCTGCTTCCCTCCCCCTGCCGGAGCGTGTCGGAAGCATGGAAGTGGGTTTTTGGGTTTACTTGGCTCTGGAGATTTTTGTGATTGATTGCGCAATATGAAATCTTGACGAAGCCCCTTGAGATAAGGTTCATCAGACGTCAACGGATGGCGTTGGCCAATTATCCGCATCGTCCTATCCCGGACAACCGGTCCAAGGAGAAAGAGAAGAAGGGGTAATATGCCACAAGGAGTAATAGGGTACCAGAAATCTGCCTCGCCGAAAATTGTTTCATTGGGATCAAAATTTCTGTCTCTCTCGGACTTGACCGAAGAGAAACTCTACTCCCGTATGAGTAACCGAAGTACGGAGTAAACGATCACCTCTATCCGACGTTAGCGCGCAAAGCCTTTACTCAAAGACGAACGGCACGTCATTCCCATTGTGCGCAATTTAGAGTAACCCATCTGCCGAGGCATGGTGGTGCACGTCACGCATGACGGCGCACGATGCACAAACACGATGGATGACAGAGGCACACTAAGATGGGGAGAAATGCACACGAGCGGGTTTGGCGCAGAAAGTCGGTGTCTCTGTCGCTGGGAATGCGTGGGGAGGAAGAGAGCGGGAGCCACAGAGTTAGCGGGCCCAAGCCTCAGTTCAGAGCGATGTGTGGTGGGTGTCGGAGTAAGCAGCAAAATAGGTGTCAAGAGCGGTGTAAAAATATCTCCTTCGATGGAAGTTTCCATGTGGGCCTAGGGGTGGTTGCTCTAGGCTTTCGCCGACTGCTCCGCCCAGTGCTTTTTGCTGTTGGCGAGGCTTGGCGAGCCAATACGATGCTCGCGATGTGCCCACGTCCAAAGGAATGGGAATGACCACCCTTGCGGCGTCGCTCTCTCCGCTAGCACGGAATGTGAGACGTGCCCACTGTGCCCCCAGCGCCCAGTGCCCAGTGCCCCAGTCATTTCGCTCTCGCGGTGAGTGAAGAAGCATGACGGTTCTGGACTGCCTGCCCCACCCCGGCTATCTTGACTCCCCTAGCCACTCTTGTGCGGCTAAGGCTTCCGTATTGCCAGGCCTGGACTCAGCCCTGTGCGCGCCCTCACCTGCAGATTGGCTGCTTCCCGGCATGCTGATTCGCGTTGGCAGGGTTGCGCTAGATGAAAGGGCCCCAGTCTTTCGCTCAGAATGGTTCTAACAAGCGGACTGACGGTGAACTAGGCCCTCTAGGCAGGTCACGGTCGAAAAGAGCATCGGCTTCATGCACGTCCCTCTAACCATCCCATTGTTTCCTGCGACTGCTGCAGATACCGCACCCAGAATGCTGCCAGACTGCCTGGAGCCCAGACTGCCCGCCTCAAGTCTCCACAGACCACACCGACCTTTTGGTGGTGTGCAGTCGGACAGGCTGGTGTATGTGATGCTGGTAGTAATACTACCAGGAGCAATACCTGCTCCTTGCACTGCTCCCTTCCCTAAATCAGAGTTTCGGGCCTCGCTACCAAACGTCCTCTCCAGGGTGTCTGCTTGATAGGGCAACAGCAGATGAGCGACTGACAAGCATCCGTATTGGGCTCCTGGCATATATAAGGATATGTTTTTCAGACCACCCGCTTTCGCCATTCCCGAAGTCCGTCAAATAGAGCCACAACCCAAAAAAGAGTTTGGAGCAGACCAAGCAAGCTAACGAGAGCCACCAGCCAGGATCAGCAGTGGAATCTCTACGGAGTACATACATACATAAAACTCCTCGTCTGCCCCACGGGACGGAGTCCGATCCTGAATCACTCTCCACCAACTCCCATCGCTTTGTGCCGGTGTGCGTGTGCTACGTATTTTTTGTTTACGCAAAAGCCGACGCTGACTGGTTGGCTCACCCTATTGGCGCTTCTCACCTTTCGACTTCGCCTTCGCCCGATACTATTTCAGGCACCCACGACATCTCTCCACCTGCAATTTACATAAATAAGAATTATTTCCACTTTCCTGTCCACTGGATTTCCAAGCCACGGTTCTCATCATTACTTCCATCCGTCGTCGTTATTGTTGCCGTTTGCTTGTCTGAGAGAGCTGAGTTTGCATGGGACGATAAGCGTCAACAAAAGCTTTCATAACAGCCAACCCGCGTCAACAACAACTAAGCACAGTTAGACTTGCCGCCAAACTGTCGTCTTGGTCCTACATTCCTAACGCGGCCAGCGCTCTCGAAAATGGTGTCGCTCGGCGATTCCGGAGTCAATATGTACAATGACGACTTCGACTATCCAGGTCACCATACCTCCGGACTATACACGGATATGCTAGGGTCGAGACCAGACAACATCTACAGCATGCCTCTTAGCCAGTCCTTCGACCAGAGCAACCTAGAAGAACATTATTCCTCAAACGCGATGTCCTACGATTCATATCCTCCCGTCTCTGCGTACTCTCGGTCTTTCTACGACCCTCCTCACTTTATTCTCAACGGACCCCAGGACGTAGCTAAACAGCACTACCTTATTCCTACACCAGAAGGATCTCCAGCACATTCTACCTCTCCCTCGTACGATCCTCCTCCGTCAGCATTGTCGTCGTCGGGTGCATCTGTCCCTAGCGCTGCCTCTTCTGCCATGGGCTCGCCATACTCCAATGGCCACATTGTACAAGGAGTTGACTCATGGTCAGGCACAGCCACCCAAGGATTAGGAATTGGTCCCAGTATAGTCTCTTCAAGCGGCTTTAGTGATGACACCTACATACCCGTCTTCGACCACTCGCTCTTAGGCCCTTCCGACAAGATCCTCTCTTGTGTTGGTGAGTCTTCACAGATTTCTTCATCTCCGCGAGCAATGACTCTGGTTCCTTTGTCTTCCTCGTCGCGTCAGTCGTCTACCCCTGTTGTTTCTTCTGGTTTGAATGTCAAATCCGAACGCTCCAGTCCATCGGACTTGACCATCGAGACTGTTCTCCACGGGACCGCTGGCAACCAACCCAAGACGGCTCTGGATCGAGAACAGCAACAGAGCTCTCCCATGAGAGACGATAATTCGTTCAAGTCTCTTCAGCCTCCGAGGTCAACAAGGTCTTCCTTTTCAAACCCGTCGTACTCTCCAGGAATCCTGAAGCCGGTTGCTCGCAAGTTGTCTTTCGCTGCAGCAGGCGTAACCAAGCCGAAACCCATACCTTCAATATTTCCCAAGTTCCATGCTTCTGGCTATCAGGGTGTCACGGGAACGACTGAACCAACTCAAACATACGCTGGCTTCAATCCGTCTCCTTTCTTTTCTCAGAGCGGTGGCAATTATGTTGCTCCACTTCAAGCGACCTGTTGGTTTCCTTACTGCTCTTTTATACCCCAGATACCTAAAATCTCGATCCACCTCAGTTTGCTTTCTGCTTTATTCCGCATTACCCATACAGATCTTACAGACAATTGTACTAACAACTCGCTTTCCTTAGATCCCTCACTCATCCAGCCACTCCAATGCTCAAATCCTCACGATTCCACTCCTGGTACAATACCATGCGCAACCCTCGACCTGTCAGCATTTCAATCTCCTCAGCTATCCTACTTCTATCCTCCTTCTCCCGCCCCATCATCTGATTCTTCTGGCCGAAGTCCCCGACCGGGCTCTGCACACACAAAGACTGGTAGTCACTCACCGTACCCCCACACCACCACCCATCAACCGTATCCACAATGCTCTCCCCAGTCCCGAAGACCTTCCATCTCATCAGTACGTTCACAAAGGTCCGGGCACTGCAGTCATAGCGGCAGTCCCAGAGCTAGCGGTGGTGAGATCGATGACGAGGCCAGGGAGAAGGGCAAGTGTATGGAATGCAGAAAGGTTTTCAAGGATCTGAAAGCTCATAAATTAACTCACCTGAACGAACGACCTGAAAAATGTCCCATCGTCACGTGCGAATACCACCACAAGGGCTTTGCTCGTAAGTACGATAAGAACCGCCACACATTGACCCATTACAAGGGCACCATGGTCTGTGGCTTTTGCCCAGGCTCTGGCTCTTCTGTCGAGAAGAGCTTCAACCGTGCGGACGTTTTCAAGAGACACCTGACTTCGGTACACGGCGTTGAGCAGGCACCACCGAATAGCCGCAAGAAGAACTCTTCCGGCAGCTCATCAAACAGTTTCCCGAATTACGCGACTGATGCAACCGGGAAGTGTTCGACATGTGGAGGCACTTTCTCCAATGCTCAGGATTTCTACGAGCATTTGGATGATTGTGTTCTTCGCATCGTTCAACAAGAAGATCCCAGTGCTGCCATCAACGAGAGGAATATCAACTCGGTCAACAATGACGAAGCTGTCCAACAAACGATGAGGGCAAATGCCTTACCACTAAACACCAACTACGACCAAGTAGAGAACTTCGATGAGGACGAAGAGGCCGAAGAGGAGGATGACTACGAAAAGGATGATGAGAAGGACGACACCTGGAAGTCGTCGGGAGGCAACATGTCTTCAGGTCGCACACCCTCCACTCGCGCTCGATCTGGCATCAAGCGATCTGGGTCTGGCAGCGGCACATTGACCAAGAGCAATCAACAACCCCAAGCAACAAATAATCGCGGCTGCGTCAGCAAAGCCCGTCGCTCAGGATCTAACGGAAAGAGTGGCACATTCACCTTCTCCAAGGGAGGTGTGCCGCTTGTCGGCAAAGGAAAGAAGCGGAGAAGGAATTACCCGCCATCCTGGGGTTGCTCATCCGACAAGATGACGATGAAGAAGCGAGGGTTATACGTCTTTGATGGATCCCGAAGGCTGTGGAAGGATGACATGATGCTGAGCACTGAATTTGAGGTTCGGATGGATCTGCAAGACGGCAAATATTATACTGATCTGGACGATTTGACCGTTAAGCGCGCTGAAGCAATTCATGATGCGACAGAGGAAGAGAAGGGTCCTTGTGACCTTTCAAATGTCGACATTCGAGAATTGATGTCGTGATCTCCTATCTAGTCTAATCTCTTGTATTCTGTTGTACTATTCCCACTTGTGTTACTATTCTCTTTTTTCAATGGGTACTTGTGTGTTTTCTCCTTTTTCAAAGGCGTTAATCTTATTTCTTCTTTTCTCACTTCGTATTGTTGGTTCACGATGGCATGCACTCGTTATGATATTTACGGCCGTCACGATGGAACCGGGAGAGTGTTCGAGATTTTTTCTGGAAAAAGCTGCTTTGCTTGCGACTTATCGACATCTTCCTAACTATCTATTTTTTCCCCTCCTAATCTTGCTTTTTATTTATTGTCTTTGCTTTGGCATCATTGTTTTCCAGGCGGTACTATGCCCGCCCCTGGCCCGCAAACAAAAGGGCGCATAATTTTATTCTATTTTTCTCTTCTCGCCTTTCTGGATTTCGGGACGGAAAGAAAGGGGGTTTTCCGATGAATGGATGGAATCACATCTAATGGTTGGACACCAGAAAAACAGCGTTTTTATTTGGGCTTTTGGCATTTGTGTTTTTCCATTAGGATAGGATGGGGAGAAGAGAACATTTATATTAGGATAGCTAGCTAGCCTAGATGGGGATAAGGGAAAGAGAGAGAAAGTGCAGGACACTTGTTTAACTCGGAATTGAAAAGCCCCATCAAGGAATAGGAATTGAATAGCTCTCATACGATTTGTTCAAAAAATGGGTTGTGCCTGAATGAAAAAGTTTGATGTTTGCATGCATGCATATGTGAGAAAATGACTGATGCGTTGTGTGCGTGCGAATGAGGTTGTATTTTGAGTAACCAGTACCACAAAACCTCTCTGTCTCGCCTATTAAACCATCGTCGTCGTCGCCATCACCGCACTCCCATCCCCCACCTCCTCCCCCTTCCCCTTCCCCCATCCAAAAACCCTCCTCCACCCCTTCCTCTTCCCCTTCCCTTTCTCCTCACCAACCTCACCATCCCCAGCAAAAACCTCCCTCACCTCCAAACTCCCACCAACCTTCTCCTCGCTCGGGCTGGTAAGGTAACCAGCGTTGTATCCCGTGTTGCATTTGTACTCGGGGATCTCGCCGAGTTGTGTGCTGTCGGATGTGAAGGAGAGAGCGCGGTTTTTGTGGCGGGGAAGGGCTTGTTGTTGTTGTTGTTGTTGTTGTTGTAGTAGTAGTAGTAGTTGTTGTTGTTCTAGTAGTAGTTGTCGTTGCTGTTGTTGTTGTGGGGGGGTGGATGGTTTGGTGCTGGGGGATGGAGAAGGATGATGGGGTTTTGAAAAGGCTCTCGAACTTGGTGATTTGGGAGAGCATGAAGCATTCGCCTACAACATGCGAGGCACATTCAAA
>JAJDMY020000532.1:0-25775 GCA_022345705.2 Sabuloglossum arenarium | reverse complement strand
AACCAGCCGTCCACATCCAGAGGATATCCAGTTAGCCTTTCAAAATAAGCCAAAGCTTGAAATAACTGCTAAAAAACAAGATATCGAAGCGTATCTAGCCAGCAAAGTCAAAGAGAACAAGATATTTCATAGACTCATTGATGAAGCATTGATGGAAGATATTGTATCAAGCATTGCGGATCGTGCGTCGGGCATGTAAGTCCTAGATTCTCCTGATACTAGCTTTAGTTTCCCAAGTACTACGTCCTTACAAATTCACGCAGGTTTTTGCTCGCCGTATTGATATTTGGTCAGATCTCTGATCAAAGGCGTGTGAGGAAAATTAGGGAAGCTCTAAACACCTTACCAGATAGCCTTGATCAAACTTACGAAAATACCTTGGATAGAATCAAACGACAGCCTGGAGAAGATGGGGTTCTTGGAATGCAGATTTTGTCTTGGTTGTCGCATGCTAGGAGGCCACTGCTTGTAGAAGAGCTACAGCATGCACTGGCTGTAGAACCAGGTGACACCTATCTTGGTGAAGAAAATGTGCCAACAGCAAAACTGATCGTCGATTGTTGCGCTGGTCTGGCCTCCATCGACTATGAAAGCAATACGGTTCGCCTTGTACATTTCACGGTGAAAGAATACTTTCAACGCACTAGCCATCGATGGTTTCCAAATGCTCATACACAAATTGCAAGGACATGTCTTACATACCTTTCATTCGACGTATTTGCGGATGGCTACTGCCCCAGTGATATCAGAATGAAGGAGCGACTGCAAAATAATGCTGTACTCAGTTACGCCGCTCGGCACTGGGGTGAACATGCACGCGGAGATCCAGAGCAAGCAATCAGTGACCTAGCTTTAAAATTCTTTAAGCAAGAGTCTAAATTATCATGCTCCATCCAAGTCACGCATATTTCGGAATACCGATACACAGGCTTTGCCAAGGAGTTTCCGAAAAATGTCACTGGATTGCAGGTTGCTGCATCTTTTGGCTTGAAGGCAATAGCTGAAATGCTGTTAGCCGCGAACGTCGACGTCAATGCTGCTGATTCATATGGTCGGACGGCGCTGCAGGCGGCTGCGGGGGGAGGGCACGTCGAGGTCGTGGAGAGGCTGCTCGCAGCGAACGCCGACGACAATGCTACTGCTGTTGATTCTGGTGGTCGGACGGCGCTGCAGGCGGCTGCGGGAGGAGGGCACGTCGAGGTCGTGGAGAGGCTGCTCGCAGCGAATGCCGACGTCAATGCTGCTGCTGTTGATTCATATGGTCGGACGGCGCTGCAGGCGGCTGCGGGAGGAGGGCACGTCGAGGTCGTGGAGAGGCTGCTCGCAGCGAACGCCGACGTCAATGCTGCTGCTGCCGATGAGTATGGTCAGACGGCGCTGCAGACGGCTGCGGAGGGAGGGCACGTCGAGGTCGTGGAGAGGCTGCTCGCAGCGAACGCCGACATTAATGCTGCTGATTCATATGGTCAGACGGCGCTGCAGGCGGCTGCAGGAGAGAGGGCACGTCGAGGTCGTGGAGAGGCTGAAGTTAGCCCTACAATCTCAATAGTCCTGCCAACCACCCCACCCTACCACCTTAATGCTTGCTTGCTTTATATATTGTTTTCAACGTTAAGTTTGTAAGATTTTTTTTCACATTCTTTGCCCTTCTATTTATACTCATGATCTGTAAGGTGTATTTGTAATGCTAGCATCAGCGAGCTGAATTATTACTTGATTGGTAATAGGGGATTAGAAATATATAGCACGTCACCCCATCGCCAACTCTAGGGCGCAAATGATTTTCAGGTTGGTGACCGCTGGACTAAGGCTTTTTTGTAGGACTCTCATCAACACTTCCAACTTGATGTGGAGGCGTAGTTGCCGTTGTACAGGCACTGCAGCAATGCGCTTGTACCCTTGGCAGCGGAGCACTGCGTCACTAGGCAGACAACGATGCTCAACGACATCCGCAAAGCGACGGTTGACTTTGCCAATTACCTTATCATCATGTCAAATCCCCAACGGCAGCGGGGTCTACGGCCGATACATTCCAGTTCTCCTGTCACCTATTGGCTTATGCTTTCTATTGGCATAGGTGTCGGACTACCTGTACCGATATGGCAATAAGCAACTAAGGTAGATGCTAACGGTAGTCCCGGGATTTTGTCACCGCACGCTATTTCGGCGCCACATACGAGCTCCATACTGCAATTAAACTTTTCTCTTAGGCTTGCTGCGTCGCACCCCGTGTCTTAGGGTCTCGAAATGCACTTGTGTTGCTTAATATCTCCATGGGTAGCCCCCCCTGCTAGGTGACCCTCCGGGTGATCACCAACACCATCACAAGTCATTGTTGGCATCTCTTAAAAAAAAATGCGATGTTTCGGTAAGGGTGATATGGCTTATACAGGTCCATGGCTCAAATGAGTCTGGGAGTTGATTTTTAGCATTTTGTAGCACATAACAATCTCTCGCCTTCTACTTTTTCGTTTCTTCTCCCTTCCTCTATGCTCAGTTGAAGGGGGAGGGGCGGCGCCACAACTCCCCCAAAGAACTGCGTGGTGCATGCCTGAATGGGTATCCAGCATCATTTGTAAAAATTGCTGGGCAAGGCGTGGCACCTGCTTTTCTCAAAATAAGGGCGTGGCGCCTGCCTGATGAGAATTCAATTCAAGTATGAGGTTAGGTTATGGCCGCTTGGCCACTTGCTCGACCGAAGTAGGATATATAAAACACATGTAGGCAACAACTTCAACACCTAATAACTTCGCGGCCGCTGGTCCGATTGGGAAACGGAGACCAGCGTTCGAATCGCGCGAAAAATGGCCTAGACCATGTAGCAATTTCGTGATGCGCCTAGTTCTCATATCGTACGCGGCCAAGTCGGCCGTGATAGAACGAGATGCGATCGCTGATTGTTTGAAAAGGCGAGGAAAGACCATTCTATTGTAGCTTCGCAAACAAAAAATATCAGGATTAGAAAGCAAGAAAGGAAATATGAATGGATTCTCATGATCATGATTGGCTTATTTTGTTCAAAGGCTAGAACGGTATACATTCGAGAGGGCTAGGAGGACTAGTTGTCGTGTTCTTTGTGGGATACTTTAATGAGTGGAAAGATAGCTAAGTAGGTATTCAATGAAAGTGATACAAACTTAATCGTTGCTTTGAATCCAAGAGCTTTTACAGAACCTTTGCTTCCCAGGTCCGAAAACATTTGTCGATTTGTGATATGTCACGTAGGGAAATGCACTCGTTAGCATTTTGCCAGATTGGCAGTAGCTGGTCACCAAAGCTCCTAATCAGAATATACGGAGGAGAAAGAGGGTATTTGGTTGCGAAAATGTCGCGACTTCATGTGATTTTAATACACCTAAATTATCTCCGCCAATTTCCGCTTTTGGTAGTTAGGGCAGTTTGTTTAATTCATGGATGGTTATGCCATCCACGAATGACAAGCGGCATGTAAGACATGCTTTCAACGCTCGTGTCTGTCGCCGACACTTGCGCGCACTGGCCTGCTACAACATAACCCCACCATTTCAGATGTGTCACCAAGCCTCCAGGGGTCTGAACCCTACCCACTTTACAGCCCATCCCATCGCTTTGACAGTGCAGCAGTGAACCAACAAATGGAACACCTCCAAAAAAAAAAAAAGAAAAAAGAAAAAAAAGAAAAGAGCCACCGATATCGCGGAGGATGGAAAAAAAAAAAAAAAAAAAAAAAAAAAAAAACTCGTAACACTTTCTCAGGCGTTTGAATCCAGCAAGACAAATCATCGCATCGCATCGTATCTGACCCCTTGCCTACCCCATAGACCGACGGAACGAATTGGCCCAATCACAGCTTAGCTGCCCTGCACCTACCCCGCTCTTCACCCACTTATTTCTGATGTCGGAGAAGATGGGGGGATTGGGTGCGAGGATCTCACGTGAAGGATTTTTTTTTTGCTTCGCGACAAACAACCGGCTGAGGAGAGAGAGGAGAGGGGGTTGAAATGGGCAAGGTGCTTTGATGAGTTGTTGGTGGTCGGGTTGCATTGCGGGCACGAATCAAGTCGTTGTTTCTCGAATGCGGTTGGTCTGGGATGTTAGGGGGGTGGATGTGCTGTTATCCAAAGCTGACGGAAGTACAGGGCTAGCTAGGTAACCATTGAAGCAGAGGGAACGTGTAATGTACAAATGCCAATATCCACGCGCCTTCCTTGTCATGTCATCCATCTCACACGTATTGCCGTCTTTTAATTTCCCCCCACTGCCTTCTTAATCTCCCGCCTAACACCCTCCACATTTAACCCCTGCCTTCGCCCCTCAATGACACCCTTGTGCATACATAAAACCTGATCTCTCTTCACCATCCTTGGCACGCACCTCGAACTCCCCGGCGTCGTAATCAAGACCTTAACCACCCCACCCCCCTTCGGACTATTCACCGCCTTCACCAGTGACGCAAGCACGGTTTTAAGCCTCTTCTCCCACTTCACGATCTCGAAGAACGAGATCCCGTCGATGATGCAAAAAGTTATGGAGTTGGGATGCTGTTTGTTGCGGAGGAGGGAGCGGGTGAGTTTGCGCACGGCTTTGTTGGAGTGGGAGATGTTTTGTGGGGTGGGGCTTTTGAGGTGGCTGGTCTGGTTGATTGAGAGGAGCTGGCGGAATAGGGATTGCATCATTCCGTCTGGGCCATTGAAGATTGTTGGTTGGGAGTTTTGGTGCAAGCCGCAGAAGAAGTGGATTACAGGGAGTTCTAGTGCGCGGAGGGAGCCTATCAGTGTGGCTGAGAAGTGGGAGATTGAAGATTTGGTGTCGTGCGCGCCGGTGTTGCCTTCGACTAGCAGGATTGTGGAGTTGGGGCTGGAGAAGAAGGATTTCAGTTGAGGGGATTGGACGATGGCTTGGAATCTGTCTTGTTCCCGGGAGTTCATTTCGACGTCAAGGCTTTTGCGCATGTCTGCATTTCCTATTTCTGTGAAGGGGAAGCCGATGTGGGTGAGGAGTTCATGTGGGGTCATGTCTATTAGAATATATGACGTCGTTAGCGGCCAAATGAATGGAAGACCCCCTTACCCTGATGGAAGGAGCATTTACCTTTCTGCACAATTTGAGACGTCGGTGCAGGCCAAGTTGAACCACCAGTAAGCCTCCTAGGTAGCGAAGGCCACTTACTATGCTGCAGCTCTTCCAAAACGTCAATAAATACCTTCGATCATAAGTTGTGGGATTCTTTTATACCCTCGATCTGGAGCTGTGACTGTTGCCATTGCCTTTGCATCATTGGGCTATCCACGAGTAGATTCAAGAGGTCATTTAGGATATCGGTTCTCAGGGCCGTGGCTTGGGTGGAGAGAACTCCATTGATGTGCTCTTTGAGGTTTTCGTTTGAGAGGAAGAATGCGTTTGCTTGTTCTGTAGGTGGATGTTAATCTGTGCTATGAAACTTTGCCCCCGAGGGGGGAGCCCCATTGCGCTACTCACCTACCCTGATAGCCTTCACGGTTTGGTTAGTGTCTAGGTTTACCTCTTGCTGACATAGGCTGGATTCTTTCTGAACTGCTTCAGCACAGCTTTTGACATGCCCAATTCTCGCTGTCAGATTCTCGCCGTACTTTCTTGACTCGAAAAGTTTTCCTTTCTTGCGGTTAGAATCTTTACGGACTTCGGGGGAGGGAGAAGTCATACTTGCAGCGTTTTGGTGGAACCACAGCAGGATATGCTCCAAGGCCAGAAGAGTGGCTATGTAGAGTGTTGAGACGGCATTTCTTAGCCTTGGAGCATCCTTATACATGGTATCGGAAATGCTGGCGCTCTCTATGATCCGTGGTATCTCAGCAAGCGCGTCTAGCGCTTTTCCTCTCGCATCCCCTATCTTAGATGCCGCCACCAATATGACAGAGACTCCGCCAAAGATAAGCGATCCATAGGAATCGTTTGGGAGAAAACTAAGCCAGGCTGTAAAGGACTCGGTGTTATCGCTAAAATCTCGCAGGCAGCCTCGAATTTTGGCTTTAAGCCCATCTGTCGCTCGGCCTTTCGAAAGATATAGCTCTGTCGACTCCTTAATATCTTGAAAAACCTTCTCTATATCGAATGAACCTGTCCCTTCGGGGTCCCACCGCACGCGATATTCTTCTTTGGAACTGACTTCATAAGCCCTGATGGCCGCTTTCATGCTATCTGCTTGCTGATCGATCGTGATACCGACTGTGGAATGCCTGTCCTTGCGAGTCAGCCATAGCTGTCGAGTCAGGGCATAGATTCTCAACTGTAGACTCACAACTTTGAGTGATCTGAATCCCGGTACTTGAAAATGCGGTTTTCGCTGTCAAACTCAACGACACCATCTTCGAAAATAGGTCGAAAGGCCTTGGTTTTGGTGACCTGCCTCTCTATGTACCCTGCCGGGATTTGTAAGATGTCTTCTTCCATCATGGCGAGAGCGAAGGAGTTGAACCGGAACTAAAATAATATTTCTCTGGAATCAACTGAAAGAAAGATAGTTTTATTTTGTCGGTTTGGTGAAAAGAACCAAAAGAACCACAGTATGGCCTGCCTACAGCTTCGTGGGTTTTCAGCTCTGCCCGAAAACTTGTTTATGGCCATCGGGATGACCGGCATCGGTGATAGAAGGGGTCCCTGTCTACCGGAACACCCCCACGAAGCGGAACATTTTCGTTTTTTCCCGTACCGGGAACCACAACCATGACCTATAGCCTAATGAAAGATGTTCCTATGAACTTTAGATCGCTTTTCATGTTCTGAGTGTCAATTAAAAATTGCTTCGATAGAGCGAAGACCACCGGCACCACCCCAGTTAGTACCCCAACCTACTAGCACACTGCATAACCTAGAGCTTCTAGATCTATTTACTAGCTACTTAAGTTTATTTAGTTATTTGATCTGTGATCCCAGATCTGTGTTGCTATGTGTTTGGGGGATTTTAACCCTAGAGCTGATGATCAGGCTATTTTCTCCGCCCCGAACAAGAAACACACTATTTATCTAACAGGAGTCAGAATCAAGGCTAAAATAGAGATAACCCACCCTCAGGGAACTGTAGTCAATTAAGTAGAGCTATAGTGATGTAGCGGGGCACCCCTGTGCAATGCAAAGAACGGATCACCGCGACACACTGGAACTGCACTGGCCACCCACATGCTCACAATACCACTCACACCTAGTAGAGCATCCGGGCGAAGCCTTACGCCATCCCATTACATGACGGCAAGGATTTATGGAAAGTGTTCCGGTAGGCGGACTTCTAATGCTGCCGCACCGGAAAAGAAAATATTATTTTTTCTCGCTTTGCCTTATCAATGCCGCAGGTCATTTTTCAGGATTGTTCAGCTGAAGCGCGATATGTAATCGCACCTACCCAAGGCGCGGCCCCACACGGGTTACCTGGCTCATCGGTGCACGCCATCAGCACACAACAGAGCCTCTATAATCTACAACTAGTGCCAGCTATACCGTAGCCTCATCTTTACTAAGACGTTACTTTCTCTGCTTCAACTACAGGCAGCCCCATCCTCTATAATCGAATCTTTCAATGGAAACACTACCAAGACTATCTCTTGGTGGTTCGGGAGGCTTGCCAAGCGCTCCTCAGCCTATCTCTTCCAGTCAAAGTGAAAAAAGAGGGGAGCAAAAAATTATCGTCCCTGAAATGAATGGCGGCAATGCACCTAGAAGTATTCTCAAGAATAAGTCAAAGTCTGGAAGTGTCAAGGATGATCCAGAGTCTATAGGAAGAGAGGTAAAAGCCAGCACCGATACAAAGCTTGTGGAGACCGAAAACGGTCATGTCAATGATCCGGCCAAAGTTTCAGCCAATTCAGCAAACAGAGAAGCAAGTAATCTAACCCAAGGCGATGACCTCTCAGTTGATCAGTCTGAAGATTCATTTGAAAGAGAGGAGAACTACAAGATGGACTCCTTGGAAGATCGCAAGAAGGGTCGCAAACGATTAACTACAAACCATATAAGGTGAGCTCTAACGGAACATACCAATACATCTGAATGTATAGTGACGGCCACTTTCCAGAGCTATCGAAGACCGCATCTCTTTTCTTGAGGAGGAGCTTCGAGGCCTCAGGAATCCACCGCCGGTGGAGGGGAGCGCTAAATTAAAACCGGAGGATGATTCTAAATTAGAATCAAAAGACTCCGGCACACAGCCACAAAGCCTGGCACCACCACCTGCTCCTACCGGTGATGATAGCCCTATCCTGAAAGTGGCCTACCTGACTTGGGATAATTTCCAGGGATCCGATCCGGCAATTAATCCCACGGCTGTCGTTGAAGTGCTCGTTGGTGATCCTGGGATACCAGCAAAACCGAAGGAAGGCAGCCCCGAAGCCAAGGGAAAACAAGTAGCCACTAGAAAAGGAGGTGGGTTTGGAATATCAGCGGAAGTATCGCTGGAAAGTAGGAAGAAGCTCCCCAACAGAATACGGTGCGTATCAGATCATCTTGGCAGCTAATTTGACATCTGTTGCTGATTGATACAAGTGTTCGCTCACCTCATATTCTGAAAATTTTGAAGAAAGTGTCCTCAGTCAACCCATCCAATGAGGAATCCGCCGTTTTCCTTAGGCCTTTCAAAACTTTTGTACACTGTGAAGCAAAGATACGCGAAGAAATGAAAGCGCTGGATAGGAAGATCAGTTCAGCCACAAATGCGGAAGTTACGGACGAAGATAGCGACAGTGATGTTCAGGACGAGGCAAGTCCGGAAGCGGACGAGAATGGCAATGCCCTCCCTTTCATGGGTCCCCAGAACAACCCTAAAGCTGCGCTCTCCCCAGAGGAGATCAAGGAAGCAGAGCAAGCCTTGGCTCATGCTCAATTACTGGAACAATTCATTGACAGAGATCTTAAATGCATTTTTGATCTTCGGGGTCGCATAAGAAGGAGGAGAGTCAAGACAATTGCATTCGACGACCTCTGGTTGCTTTTTAATCCAGGAGATGTTGTTTATAGCCGAACCCAGACATTCGAGGTCCTCTCAACGTCGGGTGGCCAGCTGCTTGACAAGAAAAAGGCACATCAATATCGTCAGGAAGTGATAGTGGATGGTGACGGCCGCTACCTTTACCGCGAACATGAGACGGTAAGCCCATATGAGACGGTGAGCCCATTTGTTGTGGACTGCTATTACATCAGCTTTGACGGCAAGAAATATGGGGCTGTTCAAAAGTCGTTTAGAATATCGGCATACGATGGCGAAAAATCAATCACAGGGCTTCCGGTATGTCCTGCGGGGTTCTTTAATGACAGTCGGAGAGATTACTTATACAAGAGGGGCAAATCATATCTC
Organism: Sabuloglossum arenarium; assembly: GCA_022345705.2. Taxonomy (NCBI): domain Eukaryota; kingdom Fungi; phylum Ascomycota; class Geoglossomycetes; order Geoglossales; family Geoglossaceae; genus Sabuloglossum; species Sabuloglossum arenarium. The sequence continues at coordinate 16,477 of JAJDMY020000532.1, read as the reverse complement.
TCCCTCACTCTGGATAGTGACTCTTTCGTAAGTGATTCGTCTAGTGTTGGCTCAAATATATGGTGACACAACTCCTAAAAGTCTCATTTAGGCGCATAGACAATGTGACGGTTTGGTGTCAACATCAGATGGGGAGAAAGAAGAAGTACGTCGTTGCATGTAGATGTTATGGGACGGCGAAGAGCGAATCTGACAGGCTTGCACCTAGGTTAACAGCCGCGTGATTATCGATTTCACCACCGCGTTCCGAATGCACCCTAAATGGTGCCCGGACCTTGGTCTCAAAGGCCCATCACCAGCACACCCCAGGGAAATCACAGGGTGTGGGGGTATATTACAGAATCACGAGGATGCAATGTCGTGTTTCAACTGCTATTACGATTGGATCTGGGAGGATCACCGGTTGGAGCAACTACGTGCTTCGGACCACATGGAGCAGTTAGATTCGAAACTTGGGGGGCTCCAAAACGCCGGCGACTTAACAGAACATCAAATCCTTTTACTTCCGGACACAGTGTATGGGTTTGTCCTTCGCAATCGAAAGTTGGGTAGGTCTCTTGTTTGGACGTTTGGACAGTCCTCCCTTTCGTTCCCGAGCTAACGCCGCTTCATAGTTGCTTTCACAATTGATGATATCAGCGACATTGTTCCAACCGAAGAAAATTTCAAGGACTTGGTCATTCCGTTAAAGCATAAGAGGATTATTGAGGCGCTTGTGAAAACACATTCGCGAGGGCCGACAACCATCAACGAAAGAAGACTCAAAAGGGAGGATACAAGGCACAATGTGGATTTAGTCCGCGGGAAAGGAGAAGGAGTAATCATACTGTTGCATGGACCCCCTGGGGTTGGGAAAACTTCAACCGCGGAATGTGTGGCAGAGCTTTGCAATAGACCGCTGTTTCAGATAACCTGTGGTGATATCGGCACCGAGCCTAAGGACGTGGAAAAGAACTTGGACGACAACTTTCGTCTGGCTCACAGATGGGGATGTGTGTTGCTGCTGGACGAAGCCGATGTTTTCCTCAGTCAGAGAGGCCAAGAGGATTTGAAGAGGAACAGTCTCGTTTCAGGTACGTGCATAATCGCGACCCCGCTAGCAGCTCAGCTAACACTTGTTACAGTGTTCCTAAGAGTTCTAGAGTACTACTCTGGAATTTTATTCCTTACGGTAAGTCCTGGCGCCAATTTCATTATATCAGCTATTGCTGCCCTGCACTGGAACCTTACTTACCAAGCCAAAGACAAACCGTGTAGGTCGCTTTGATGAGGCATTCAAGTCTCGCATCCACGTCAGTCTCCAATTCCCCAGGTTAGATAAAAGTTCATCCTTGCTCATCTGGGAAAACAACATCCGCCGAGCAAAACGGCGATACGACATCAATGAAGAGCAAGTCATGAAATTCGCCGGAAAAAACTTTGACTCCCTGTGCTGGAACGGCCGACAGATCAAAAACGCCTTCCAAGTTGTCATTGCCATGGCTGAATTCGATGCGCTCAAGAACTTAAAGGCCATGAGAAGAGAGAAAGAAAGGGTAGCATTGAAGCTCAAATGGTTCAAAAGAGTCGCAGATGCGTCGGAAGGGTTTGACGAGTATATCGAGGAGATGTTTGGTCATAGCGAGGGGGAACGAGCGCTGATGCATCATGATCGAATTGACGGATTTAAACCCGGCCAGCGGGGCGGAGCCCAATCGAAAACAGGAAGGGCCTCTTCATACGATGATGGCAATTCTTCTTCCGCATCATCCTCCGCAGACGATTCATCCGATTCCTCCGATTCGGACTCTGAAACCCGCCAAGGAAAAGACCACCTCGGACAAGGAAAGGGGGCCAGCAAATCCAACAACAACAGAGAGAGAGGGAAGGGGAGTGGAGAAGGAAAAAGAAAAGAAAAAACAGAAAGAGAAAAAGGCCATTTCCGACAGCGAGGAGTCTGATAATGACGGTACCGGGGAAGGGGAGTTCGAGAGTCGGGTCAGATGGCGACGAATGATAGGAGAAGACTGAGGTGGAAGGAGAGTGTCGGACTATTGACTTATCCGGAATCGGGGTGTCGGGGAAAAGTTCCCCATGGCACGGAATAGGGGCAGGTGAATTTGTACTAGTAGCTATTTGGTCGGCTTGGCAGTCTGCCCCCGACGAGAACTCTTCGTTCCGCTCACTTGGTACTTAGAACAATCATCTACAAGCAATTGAATCACCTTCGTTTGGCACCCAGCTGCAGCTGAGCCCCATCGCGAGAGCGAAAACCCTGTGTTTCCTACAGAGAGGAAGGAGAGGAAGTTGAAGAAGTAAAGGGGGGGAAGCTGAAAAAGTTGTTGTTTGGATATTATTTCTGATGACTTTGTCTCGGCTTTTGATGACACCGCCGTTGTGTTTTCTCAGCGACTAGTTTCCTAAGCTGAGATTTAGGCTGGGGGGGCTATCTGTTCAGCGCACCTAATTATGAATTTAGGGATAATTACTGAGATACCAACGATTATTGATTTTATTTACTCGCGCACCACCACCCAATTTCACTCAAACACCACGAATTTCCCTACCCACGCAAACCACCACCACCGCACCCATTCTTACAAAAGTATTTTAGCAAGGCTTTTTGGCTACAGCCCTGTTTGATATCTATGATTTGAATATCGGAAATTACAGGCTTCAGAGGTTTCAATGGCTGGGCCGCAGATCGATCAATGGTGGAAGTGGATGCATAGCTGCTGCGTGCGGTGGTAGGCGCCCAACTGAGCCAGCGAGGTTTATCTTCCTGCGTGCACGGCCTTGGAATTACTCGAGAGCGACTTCAGTGGTTCTACATACCAGGTGGCAATGTGACACCAAAGTATGGTGGTATTACACCAAAAGATGATTGTATTGGCAGATAGGTATGTATGTACGTACATACATGGAATTCATGGTATCCGAGTGAAAGTATGCGTGGTTCGCGAGTAAATTATCCCATGAATTTATTCCAACCCAGCCCTCCAGGATGCTACTTTCCACACGCAAGACTCAATTAGCAACAACAACCCCTCATGACAAAAGTAAGCATGACCAAACTCTGCACCAGCGTATGTATGTACATACATACATACATACATACATACATACAAAACGTGTAAAAAGAATTAGTTTCGCCGGTCATCCGTGTTTATATAGAAGTTTTGGGGGCCAGGTGAGAATTTAAACTACAGCTTAAATTAAATTGCCTTGGAGGAAAGACTTTGTGCGAGACCTGATCCAGTATGGTTGGTGGTCCCCTTTAGTACCACCGCCCAGAACCGAGCGCCTCAACACAGCTCAACACCAGAAATAATAGATTAAATGTGTATATATATATATATATATATATATATATACATGAAAATGAAGTCTTTAGCAAAGTCGCTGTTGTTTTCGCAATGCATCTTGCCTTCCCCTACATTCCCTAATAAATAAACAACATTTAAATCTCTAAACACAGACTTCTAAACTTTTAATTGCTACAAAGTAATTTGACCTCGTTACACGTGCTAATGATGCCTCTCTCCTCCTTTTCTACTTTATTCTTTTCCCTTGTTATCAGTAAAAAAAAAAATTTTTTTTTTTTTTTTTGGTGTTTTCTGATGCCAACAACAACAACAACAACAACACCACAACCCCTCCTGAAGTGTTGTTTCTAGACAAAATTTCAGTCTTCATGGCTCTAGAATGGTTTTGGAGTATTTAAGAGTTTGGTTTGCGTTTTAGAGTAACTAGGAATTTATGCATCTATGGTTACGAATGATATGGACTACTACTCTTCTACCATGTTGTTGTCGTGCTGCATTGGGCTTTTTCTGCAGCTTGGGTGTGGAACAAATCTTCAGAAGCTTGCGTATGGATTGGCGAATTCGACTGCCTTGGAAGTAAATGAGGTCATATACCTCTGTAGGGTGTCTGAATACTTTTGAGCCCCTGCTAAACTCGACATCATATTACTGGCTTTTCCTTCCTTTTTCCTCATCACTCGCACTGTCTTTGCGATTTCTGTTCCTTAACTTCCCATTCCAGAATTCCTTCAGAAAATGCCATCTGCCTCTGTATCCCCCTTGTGCCCTCCGCTCCTCCGTCTTTTGCTTGATAAACAGCCAGAGGCTAAATCCAGTCATAAGAGCAACAGTGATAGATAAGCTAATGACCGCATACAACCAAAATCCTGGTTTCACAGGAGAAGTGGCATGCGAGGAAGCGATCCAGGCGTCCCAGTCAAAGAGTGGCATCGCGAAGAGTGTCTAGATTGTGGGACAAAGGGTCAGTTCGAGGCGGGAGTAAGAGGGAGGAAGAGTCGTTGCAACAGGGGGAGTAACATGAAATCACTTCTAGAGTAAAAGAGAGACCTACAGCTATAAAAGTCGCCGGAAGAAACAACATGCCCAGGAGAGCGATAATCTGGAGAGGTTAGATCAACAAGCCCTAAGATCATCGCCACAAAATATCATACCTTCATAATAGAGCTGTCGCGTGCAGTAGCTGCAGCCAGTCGCGTACTCGATCCAGCAAGGTCACGCATCGCCTGGTTGTCTTCGTGAGCGTTCATGTTCCAAATCTGGATAAAGAGATCATTAGTAGGCCACTCAGTATGGAGGGCAACGGAAGATGCTACGTACAACGCTCATCAAACCATCGATTCACCGTGGAATGGGCTTCATCACTTCAACTCGACTTTCCACCTGCCAATTGATAGTACGGTGCTCTTTATACAGCTCTTTATTAAGCTTCCTATCGAGAAATTTCCATAGAGCATCCTCAAAGTTCCCCCGCCGTTCCAAGTTTGCAACAGCATTGCTGCAATTATGTAAGCTTAGGCTCATCTCACTGTATGATGGTCCGTCAATCTTGTATGCTGCCTCTCTCTTCTCCATCCGTTTGGTGATTGCTCGTTCGACCTCGATTACTTTTTCATACATTCTGATAAACTCCTCCTCGGATTGCTTGACATGGTATTCATAAAACCCACAAAGCAGTTTCATTGAACCATGCCTATGAATATTATCACTTCTCAGAATGGACTCGAGATGTTTTTGACTGTGAGCATCGGTCTCAATGAATGCGTTTGCGTCAAACGATAGATATGAGAGTTTGAAATTCATTACCAATGACCAGGCGCCGCTTTCGTAGGCTGGAGTCTCCAGTATGTGAGTAAAATGGTTACCAAGTTTATGAGATGCGCATCTGCCAACTACGCTGCACCCAGATGGAACATATTGGAGGCCCAAGGAAAGTAGCGGTTCCTCAATTGGTCTCTGAACGGTGGTTCGCCGTGTAGCTCTATTCGTTGGATCCTTTGTTAGAACCTCTAGGGTACGTAAAATGGTTGGTTTGAGTCGGTGAATATTCTATAAAAATAACAAAAGCAATAGGGACTTACAATATGAATAAACAATTCCCTCTCTTTTTTCTTATTTGTTGGCATGAATCCTGCCCAGAGGGCGAAGAGTCTGTCTCAGCTGCTCCCCCCCCCCACGGACTCATGCTCGACTGTGTTGAGAGCAGGATTCGAGTCGATGCGTATGCTGCGACAAGACTGCTTGGGTTAGGGCCATACTTTAGTAGTAAGGAAACCAAGTCATAGTTACCTTCCTCAAAAACTCGTTCAGTTCACTCACAGCGGGGAGTAGGGTTGTTATCGTCGGCGATTCTTCATCACATTCATCGGTACCTAGCTCGACACAAAGTAGAGTCTTATCATCTGAAGCAAAGCCTCGTAAAGCGTCATCTCTCAGACGGCGCCAATCTGTTGGCGATGAAGCGGAAGCCATGACGACGCGACCAATTTCAGGATCTCACAACTCTCACAGCGTGGAATAAACTGATAGCAACAAAAGCTAAAAAATTGAGCAAGAAGCTGAGTGGAAAAGATGCTACGTCGAAGATACGACTAAAGCCGAGGCTGAAGCTAACAGGTGTACGTACATTACTGATTCGTTCGCTCCTTTGAGTGGCTCCTCTCACCTACAGGCTTGATATGCAGTAAGATGTGCTAAAGAAGCAACCATCCTAATCCATCTAATGGTCCACCCATATAGAACTGCATAGATCGGTCTAGGCCCAGCTGCGGATACCTCGTGTAGCTGAGGAAGCAACTCATTTGGCAGATCGTTGCATGAATGCATAATCTTTTCCCACGTGGTTGGCATTTCATTGGTGGACAGAAAAAGTCAATTCATGCATGCATACATCTCTCTCATATCAAATCAACCAAAACCGAACGAGAAATTCAGCCGCACGAGGGATACGGCATTTCGATTGATTCGGATAGCTTGGTTACCCTTGGACGCAACAGACAAAATGTCCGCGAAGCCATCTCGCTTGTCAACGTGGACATTTTTCCGTTTTCGGGTGTATAACTGGGTTAGTAAGCAGGCCAAATTCAGTGGGTTTAGGTTGACGAATGACTTTCTCCGTTGGGAATTTAGTTGGCCGCTATCCTAAAGCGAATCGCTTCATCCTATCCTAGCTTAGTAGAGCGAATTCCACTATCCTTTCCTAATCCGTAGAGATGTTCGCGTCGCTTGTCAACGAAGCCACTAAAATCCAATTGCGTAGGGCGATTGCGTAGGGCGGTATTGAGCTTTAGTCAAAATTAGCTTGTGCAGGGATACTTTGTAGATATCATGTAGCCACTTTGCCCTACGCTGAACAACTTACCACCCTTGTGTCAGTTGCGGGTTTTCCTGCACCGTGCCAGCCACCGTATCCACTGAGTCTTTTTTATATAAAGCACTGCTGCTTCCTTTTCATTTCATGATCACTGATACATGTTTGCCCTGCTCTCCCTTCTGCGTGCCACTCTACTTGCGACATATTACGTCTTTTTCTTCCTCTTACTACGTGTTCACAGTTTCGATATTGTCGTCCACCACTACTATTACAATCACTTCCGTTTCTGCATGTTCAGAACTTCAACACCCACCGGGCGTTTTCACGCTTCCGGCAGATAGCGTTCCTATTCTTACATATCCGCGCCCTCTTCAATGCCCGATACCAAACTCCTCACCTCGTCTGAGCACTTCTCCACTTGCGATAGGCGTTGCCTACTCCTCTTCACGACATACCAGGCCTCAGTGGGTGGGTGGGCAGGCCGCCGGGTAACGGCTGGTGATAGAACGTCTAGTTTCCCCGGTCGCAACGTCCTCCACGCGAACATCTCCGACTACCGAACAACCCCCTACAGCAGCTCACGACAGCCTCAGGGTACGGATGTGCGTATTCCGCTCTATGGGTGAGGGAATATCTTGCCCTCGACGTTTACCCCCATGATGCATACGCCCTAATGCACACGCCCTTGGCCCTCGATGCGTACGCATACGCCCGAACGTACATAACCCTCGCCTTTAGCTCACCATCTCCGAGCAACCACGCCGTATCACCAACTTGCACTGCAGATGACTTACGATAGTTGCCTTATCCGGCCGAGCCATAGCTACCCGCTCCGTACAATTGGACCGACCGACTCGTCTTTTCTAATTTTCGACCAAATCGTAGTTATGCTTCAAATTGAGTCTCATCCTGATTGAAGCTCAACCTGTTCGGAGATTTAGTGGCCTACGCCCTCGGCGTTGCAAGCTAAAGCTTCTCCTGATTTCTCGGCCGTTCAGCTAGAGCTTGCGGTGGAATTGGTCGATGGAATTGGCGCAGGCGCTGTTCGAATGTGCGGCGGACGGGTTGGACACTCTTTGGGCTAGAATACGGAAAATTCAGGCGCAAATGCCAACATATTTATCTATTGCTGCCTCTCCACTGCAATAAGAACAAGCTCTGCTTTGTGTACAGAGAATTTCAGTTTCTTCCGCACCGGAACCCTTTTCATTTTTTTTCAGATGGCGATGACTCCTGGTTCCGATCTCGATTCCGGTGGTTACCAGCAATCTCATGCACAGCCTTGCGATGAGTTTGTCGCCTATGACTACTACCACGATGGGTTTGGGATTCCACCGTCTTTTCTAGGGTTCGGAAGCGGTGGCGTGCGTCACCGGTTCTGGTAACGGCGCCGCCTTGTAGGTGCCCCCGGTGGCTTCAGCATGATGCCTAGCTTTTCTGGCCAGATGTCCACTGTCCAGTTCGAGCCTGGAAATCCCAGCTGGACCATACCGCTCGACGACGCATTATCGAACGCATTCACCACCTATGCTGGAGTCGATCAACCATCCGAATTTCCTTTTGAGACGTGGCACAATCCAGCACCACCAATAACAGCGCCTGAGCCTTCTCTCACTACTGAGAGTGAGCATGTGGGATCCACCGAGTACGAGCGTCTCTTGGATTCCGAACCAATGCCGGTTGAAGGGATGAAAGACGTACCACAATGATTGTTTCACTGTACATTCTACCTTACAAATCCCTCCAATTACCTGCCTAGCTCATGAAATCCAGATTCGACCCTCTGACTCCCCCGCGACCGACCGATCGTGTCCGCCGACGATCTGCAGGGAGATTCGTCTGTCCCATTAGTCCTTGCAAATCCCCGAAGCCTTTCGGCCGCAAAGCCGATCTTCAGCGCCACCTGAACACGGTACATTGCCCGAGAGACTTTAAATGTCTGTTGAGGGTTGTGATCGCAAGGGACGGAAGGGATTCGCGCGGCGAGGCGGGCTTTTCCAGCATCAGGCCAGGAAGCATAGGGGACAGATGAGTGTCGATTTGGATATATAATTCAGGGAGGTGCTGCCAATAAGGGCTGTAGGAACTTTTAACAAGGATTCTTACGATGAAATTTTCACTAGTGAAATTTCGTAAACTCATAATTGGTCGCCTTGAAGGATGACTGTTGTTAATAACGTGGGGTATCTTTCGGGCGCTATCGAGTGTCTGTGGTTCTCAAAATGTTGATAACCACACATCAGGAAAGGCGTTGTTTCAATGGGGTCCAAAGAAAATCCTCAGCAAAAACTAAGCGACATACTTTCCGCCTCCCACTATAATTACTCAGATTTCAGGTACGCGAGAAAGATCTAGGATTTTGGGGGTTATCCGGGCAATTATCCCTACTATTGTTGATCAGAATCAGATGCTGCCAGTAAGTAGAACGTTTACAATCACGCCTTCGGTGTAAGGCTATCGCTTCGCTCTCCAAATCGCATTCATAGAAATCGTACGGCGAATCAGGAAGTCATGATCTCTCGCACGAGCACGTTTCAAATCCCTGGCTTATGGTACGATGAGCTGGGAAGAACGATCAGACTGCGGCCCTTCTGGGTATTTCGGTCCAGAACCCTCTTATCTTGCCCAAAATAGCCTTATATGCAGGGGTCGGCCCTTGCTGCTGTTACACAAGCCGAACAGGCTGAATATCCTTGTTCGGATAGGGGCTGATATCACTTCTGCCTCTCCAATGATCCAATACAAAGCTTCAAAAGTGGTAACGTTCAAAAAACCCCTAAGTCCTATTAGACCAGTCTAGTAGCCAAACTCGTCATCGCTGTGAAGATGTCGACAGGTGCATCGTCCGTATCACTAGGCTACTCGCAGCAGAACATTCTACCGCATACTCCTGAAGCTGGTAACTCGTATTATATAGGCGATATCTACTCTCGAGTTCGCCAGCCGGGAAGGGATCTCAGGGCTGTCAGGAGCTTGACTCCCGCGAACTCGTATGTATGTCAATGCAAGCCGAGATTGTGCCAATTGATTGAAAGTGCTAGCAGTCCTGGTCCCTACTTGTCTTATCTGAGACTTCTCTCGAGAGGATGGCCGCAGATTCAGTATCTTGCAGATTTTATGGATGTAACGACATCTCCAATCAAACAGAAATTTTTGACCCCTGAAAATACGGCCGAAAGAGCGGTCAGAACCAAGGTTTCGGTGCTTGATTTCGTACCCCACCAAGAGATCAGGAGTAACTACTGTTCAAGCATTGCAGAACTTTCCAAAGCCTTACAAGCGCCTGTTCTGCACGGCCGTGATAGCGCCCGACTCTTCGTTGTGGAAGACTTATCAAGGGATGTTATCGAAGAATTGGGAGGATGGTTCGATATCAATCCCCTGTTCTTCAGAGGGCATATCAGTGACTACAATTGGTACAATACAAGAGACCCTTGGGTCGAGCTACCGGATTTGAAGATTTTTTCGAGCAAGCGTAATTTTTTTCACCTACGCTACGTACAGACAAGATACTTTAGAGACGAAACGTCTTTAAAGAACGCGAAAGAGCAAGCTGGCGCTTTCAATGTCCTGCGGCGGATTGATCACGATGACTTTTGGAAGCCGACGACAGACGAACCAAGGAGTAAGGTTGGATTAATAAGAGATAAAATGTCTCTCTGGGTTAGAGAAAATAAGCCTGGAGAAGTTGGATGGATAGGTCTGTAGTTTTGATCCGTTTTAAATTCCAGCACGTTAAACACGATGACTAACCACCATTTGACTTAGGCATTCTATTAGTGGACCCTAACATCCTTGAAGGGTTCCCTTTATGGGGGGGTTATAATAGCCTAGAGGATTGCCCAAGCATGCATGCAGATATCCCTGGTGGGTCACCTCGAGCATCAATAATGGAAGACTTTATATATTGGGCGAACTCCACACGATCCAAAAGCTTGCCAACGAGGAGGGGGGTAACAAGTTTTTGGATAGAGACGGTTTTTCTTATGATATGCTCAGAATGGGTGGTACTACTCAGTTACATAACGACAAGACTAAAGCAAATCGAATGGGAGCTGGAACACGAGCAGTTCCGCACACATGTTGGAGGATTGAGTGCAACTTTAAAACAGCTGCATGCTTGGAGACGAAGACTCGCAGACTATTGTTCTATGATATCTACAGCAAAAGATCACGCTGCTAATTGGCAGCACTTCTCAGCTGATAGCGGAATTACACTGGAGCTAACAGCTATCTTAAACCAAGCCACCACTTTGCGAGAACAGGCTGACAAAATTGTATCTGTCATGACGGCAGTTATTTCCATTGAGGAAGCCAGGAGCGCCTACAATCAATCTCAAGATTTCTCTCGCCTTACGTATCTAGCTTTTGTCTTTATTCCACTATCTTTTATAGCAAGTTTCTTCAGTATGACTAGTGACGTTGCTGATCTTAGGGGTACATTCAGGACCTTTTTCATTGTTGCTACTCCATTGACTATTTTATCTCTTATTGTGGCGAGGTTTTTCGCCATACTTTCATGGCTTTGGAAGATGAGTAATCCATGAGAATTTTGCTTAGGTGGCAGTAGTTTCCTTGACTCGTTGATGGACTGTTTTGTTAAGTGTGTGTAATGTTCGCAGAAATCTGGCCTGTTGACATGTTTCAGTAACTTCTGTTGGGAGTTCGTTGTAGCCACTACGTTAAGGTGGTCCGTATGTTGGGTTATTTCTTTCGGATTTCTACTCAAATACAACGATTTTTGATCTTATTTACCAGGGTACCACCAAAACCTTACTCAAATAGCACAATTTCACACAAGACGAACTCAATGCCAAGTTGGGAGTTTCAAACCCAATTTTTAATGCATATCGTAGCACATATGCCCACATATACGCCCACATAAGGAATTAAGTCAGGTTTGGTGTTGCTGAAGGGCAGTGTGATGGGGTTCTCGCCGTATTTTAGAAGGTGAGGAGCCTAACTCACCCCCAGCTTGTAGCGAATACCTGCTGTTGGGTTCCATAAGAAGCCTGCCCTTGCATGCATATTATTGGTTACAAAACTATATAGAGCCCTTATAAATGCACCACAGATGCCGTGCATAGATTCATAGTCGGTATTACTATCTTGTTGTGGCAGCGCTATAGGGTAAAGTGGTGGTGGCGAGGTTGTGGTATTTCGGTAATGTATTGGTGGTACCCCAGTATATAAGATCAAAAATCGTGGTATTGGAGTAGAAATCCGTATTTCTTTTCGATTGTGTACGCAGCTTCAATTAGCATCAACTTACAGTTGTGTGCGGAAAGTCTGTGTACCCCCCGCCAAACCACTTGGTCGAAAATAATGGCACCACAGCCACAAATCTTATCCTTAAATGGTTCACAATTAATAGATGTGCTGCGCCCAATTATATATAGAATTAAGAATTAAACCTGACATAGTGTATGTTGCACACCGCTCATCGAAGCGACCACTTCGCGAAGTGGTACGCCGCCCATGTAGTGGAACGCTCCCACAAGTGTAAGTCGAGAACAACACAATAGATATAGCCGGGGTTCCATGAAATAGTTGGGGTTCCATGAATAGAAATTTAAATGATGTAGAACAATACTAGGATCAACTCGTTGTATCTTGTTCTAGAGGTTGCAGATCAGACGCTCTCCCGTAGTCTCCACACTATAATATCGGAGATTAGGTTAATCACGAGTTTTTCCTTAGGTATCTAAGCCAAATGCCATGAATTTAAGTCTAACCCTTAGGGCCAAGAACTTTATTTTCATCCTGCGTGTAAGCATTCAATTGATAACTCCACAATCACGCGTCAGACTGAACCCCAGGACTTTTTCTCTGGCGCTGGTGCTCTAGATTAGAAGAACAGCAACTGCATCTGGTACGGGCAGTAGCGGATAGTAGCTATTTTTACGGATAAAAGAGGAGAGACGAACAATAGGTTATAGTTGTTGCACGCTGCTCTGTATCATTCCAATGAAGGTAAATGGCATTAGGTGAATTTGCGTTGAACATCCGTTGTGTTTTGCACTTGGACACTCGCACAATATCAACAAGGACTTGAGGCGTCGCTCGAATCCCGATCGACTGGGGGTGGAGCGAGCTCGTGCTTTGAAGGTATTCTGGCCAATCAGAGCAAGTGTAGGGACCGGACAAGTGAGACAAACGCATAGACAATGTTTCACCCGTACATTGAGTGCAGTTGAGCCTGGCTATTAGTGGAGCTGCGCTCCAATAATACCATTGAAAATATACTATATGTCAATCCAACAGTTACACTAACCCTATAGGCTGGAAAACCTCGAGGACAGTGAAATAAAAGCACATGAAATAATGAAATGAATGTCATACTCTCTTTCGCAGTATTTCCCGCCAAAGCAGAGAAGGTAAAATTGGCTTGTAGCACATATGTAGATTCTTGTCAAATGATAGAGAGGTATAGAGCAATACCCACTTCCCGTCTTAGGCAAAACAAGAAAGTTAGCAACCTATTTTGGTTTACCTGGGTGGGAGCGAGGGAGAACAGAGCTCACCTAATTAGTCTTCTATCACAGGTCGCTTCTGACAGAAATCAATCCAGGCACATTGAGATAAGGCTCCTCGTACATTCGCTCTAGTGCCTTTCCTTTCCGCACTAGAAATGTGCATCGCTTGAGCAACTCACGTAAGCTCTTCTTCTGCTTAGCTGAGAGCGTAGCTAACCGATCAGTGGTTTGATGAGCCACACTGAGTGAGATCTGTGTGAAAGTCTTCATCACATCTCCAATGAGTTTCTTGTCGTCTTCATCTAGCTCTTTACTGCCTGCTAGTCGTTGCCTGACCTTCGTTAGCCTGCTCCTCGCATACCTCAAGTCTGCTTCATTGGCTTGCCCCAGCAGCAAAGATGATATTCTACTGGATTCAAGGGAGATCGTCGAGGTCGAGATACGCATTTGCGAACTCCTTTCATCACGGAGCTCAGACATGAACTTCCATGCTGAAGCCTCATTCTCCTCAAGAAAGACGAAGCTTCCCGCATGAGATCTCGACGCGCGGTCCAGCACTATGTTTGAATTATATGGCGCATCAAAAATTTCATGGCATAATGGACCATAAATCCAGGGCTTTTCAACAATCTGTTTGCGATGCGCGAGAATTAGGTCCTGCTCACCCAATGGAGAATTCTGACGCAATTGGCTCCGAACAGTAGCCACATCACTTGCTTCGCTGAATAGATCCGCAAACCTATACAATATTGATCGATACACCGGATTCGGCAGAAGTTGAAGGTACCCCTTTAGAGTCTCTACCAGCTCTTTTGCAGCCTCTCGCACTATAGCCGAATCACCCGGATTCCAGGTACCAGAAGGCTCCATATTTCTCCAGAGCTCAGTCAGGTGGTCAATTGTCTGGTCCTGGTACCCTGGCTCGACCTGTTTTCGAACGTATTTTCCATAATCCTGTTCGATTTCGCTTTTCTTGTAGGAGAAAAACCGACCTGACCAACCAACCTCTTGGAAGTATTCATCTAATTTTTTAATCTGCCTGTCGTCGACTGGCTCACTTAGGTAGTCTGGGCGCCTCAAAGTCTCTTCTCTGTAAGCCCATAGCATGCCTGGTGAGCATTCATCTGCGTCTGGAATCATTGGACGCAGAAACTGGAGATAGAATTCGTTAGGTGAATCTAGTGACCCTTTGAAGAGTATTTCATCAACAAAGACACTTGAATTTGTCAGAATGTTCAAAGGAACAGCGATACCATCGGAGAACAGAATTGCCCGGTGCAGGAGAGCACGCATATATTGTGCTGGTGGGACCCCATATCGATTCATTTTCGCGTTGGCGTTGTCCATAGCAGGGACAAAAGCCATGTACGCGGATGGCTCTTCAATCAGACTATCGGCTTCAATCAGTCTGCTTTTCCGCATTTCTGGTATTGGTAGCGATTGGACGATTTCCACCAGCAGCCTGTACGTCTCGAGGTCACCAACAAGCCAAGCCGCGCACGAGGAGAAGTGCAGTGCTTCCAAAGCCGCTTCTGGCTGGTCTCCGCAGTATAATATCAGCCCATACAAGGCACTGATTACCCAAGATTGCGCATGTGGTCGTTCGGTCACAACCGACTCTTGCAACCACATTTGAAGTTGGCTTAGGTCTGACTGGGCGTTTTTCAGCTTCAGAGAGAGCCCATCCGTATCTGGAGAAGCCAGTGGACCGTTGTACTCAATAACACTTTCCACCAACATTGCTACTTCACTGCACTTTTGTGCTACGTCTGCCTACTAGAGCGTTAGTAAAAAATGGCCTGATTTACTTTTGGCTCTAGGCCCAAAGGAAGCCCTTACCTGTTTCTCGTACTGGCTTTTGTCCATGTACTCCAAGATCTTGTTCCAATCTTGTCGAGGACTTTCTCCAAAGTTAAGTGCCTTGAGTAGTTCTTCGTAGGACGTCATGCCGGCGCGGAATTGGATAAACTTAATCAGATCGATTAACACAAGTTTACACCAACTGTTGCCTAGGCTTTGTGCCCAGTCTTCGACAGCTCTCTGAAATGGGAGAAAATCATCTCCTGGTGATACTCTGTCCCCGTGTATAGACCCTTCCAGGATGCACAATCCTTCTGAAGATTCTGGCTCCATATCTAGCACATCCTGGATGAGCTCAAAGCCCCTCTCCATGTAGCTACCGGGGTAATGAAGCCACACTATACGTGCGTGCTTTTTGTTGGACACCATGCGAAGGTAGTCTTGATTGTCATTCAGGTCGCCCCCGCTAAATGCCGCAACAAACCAAACGGTTCGCCGCATCAAAGTGTCCAATATGTCAGTCGTGTGGGAAGGAAGGCCTTGCGAGCGCTGCAGCCGAGTATCAATGCAAGTCTCAGGTTCATAGCAAGAGCCGTGAATCTTGAATAGAAAAGTCATTCTTCCATTTCCAAGCTGTGGCATCAAGTTTCTGGCGAATCGGAAGGCTTTAGTGCCATTAACAATGAGTACTAGTTTGCTGTTGGACGAGGGGTTCGAGAGCCGCTTGGAAAGCTCATTCCCATCTTCATGAGAGTTTCCCGTAAGCCGGTAAAAATTCGCATCATTCGCCTCTAACGCTCTTTCAATATAATCATCAAAGTTAGTAGTTAAAACCGCTGCGACCATTCCTCCTTTCAAGCTTCTGGCCACCCATCTGTGAGCTTCGTTGGTCGACCAATTATCGTTTTCTGTCTTCTGTCCGGAAAAGGCTTTAAGCAAGTCCAGATAAGCCGTGCCTAAGCGACGAGCGATAGTTTCGGTAACTTCATAATTCTGTATCCTTTTCGAATTCGTGGCTTCGTGGATAGCGTTCTTGAGATTCTGTTTCAGGTCTAAAAGCAGGCTTAGCCCCTTGTATCCTACGCGCAGAAGTGTACACTAAGGCTTAACTACCTTGCTCGTTTTCTAATCCCTCAGTAGCTCTGTCGATCAACGATATATAGACCAGCTCAATAAACCGGTCCCACACTGGGAGCATTGCAGGCTTGAACGACGAAAGAGCTGAACCCAGGAACAGAG
Organism: Sabuloglossum arenarium; assembly: GCA_022345705.2. Taxonomy (NCBI): domain Eukaryota; kingdom Fungi; phylum Ascomycota; class Geoglossomycetes; order Geoglossales; family Geoglossaceae; genus Sabuloglossum; species Sabuloglossum arenarium. The sequence goes on along the minus strand of JAJDMY020000532.1, from coordinate 347 downwards.
TGGCTCTTCCAGTAACCCGCGCTAACATACATTCAACCCGCGGAGACACATCACTCCAACTCCTTCTGTGCTGAGACCCACTGTCTTGCTTGCCTTTATCAATAATTCCCTCTTGAATAGCTGATTCTATGATGTTTCGGGGGGTTGCCATGGTTTTGAGGACCTGAAACGTTGGGAGACCAACCAGCTCGCTCAGCTTACTCCAGCAGTCGAGATCACGTCTTCACTCTAACTCTGAAGGTCGTTATGGCAAAGTCTGTTATGAGAACAGGCCTGCAATATATTTGGTGGATTATTGGATTTTTCGTTTTCTGGAGGAGAGAAGAAAAGAGCGATCCATCCCCCAC
>JAJDMY020000531.1:0-25869 GCA_022345705.2 Sabuloglossum arenarium | reverse complement strand
CCCCCCCCCCCCCCCCCCCCTCCCCGCGCGCGCGCTACATACGCTAATTTTGTGTGTTCCTTTCTTCCCTCACGTTCATCTGCACGTGTGTGGTGGGTTCGATTCGAAATTCAAAGCCAGGGGGGGGGGGTGTTGTGCATGCACTTGCTGGACTGAGCAAAATCAACCTTATTATAAAGTTTCAAGCCTCGCTACCACCTCTCCTTCTTCCCGCTCTCTTCTCTTTTCCTTCGTCATATACTCCACCGGATATCTTCGTCTCGTGCGCTTGGCTTTCTTTCGTTCGATGAATGCTCGATAAATCGGTTTTGACGTTGTCATAGTAACACACACACACACCACCGCCACCACCACCACCGCCGCCGCCGCCTTGGAGAAAGCTAGTCTTCTGCCTGTCGTCGTCATCTTACGGAGAGGGGTAATCATGTTGGACCCACGATATGAGGATATAGGGAAGTCGGCCCAAGTCGTCAGCATCATGTTTGCAACCATCTCGTCGCTGGTTGTAGCAGTGAGGCTCATGACGCGATGGCGGATTGTGCAGAACATGGGTGCGGATGACTGTGTGATTGTGGTTTCTGTGGTATGGAAGAACAGAACGACGCTTTTGAGGGATAGAATTGACATGGATGTGTTGTATAGTTGGTTTCGATAATGATGTCGTGTTTCATATGTGAACGTAAGTCTTCTGGTTTTTTTTTTTTTTGGATGGTGAGAAGCGGGGGTTGGGGGTGTCTGGTCTGTGGTGGAAGCATGAGGCTGACGGTTGGGAGATAGAGGTTAAGTACGGACTGGGACGACATCAATGGGCACTCACAGAAAAGCAATACGAAATGTGGCTGAAAGTACGCCTCTCCTTCCCCCCTCCCGCACACATAACATGGCTACCCAATCACTAACCCCCCTCTTTTCCTCCATAGCGATTATGGGCCAGCATTCCCCTCTACAACCTGACCCTCACCCTCACAAAAATCTCCATCCTCCTCCAATACCTGCGCGTCTTCCCCGGCCGACCCATCCGCCGCACTTGCTGGACCATCTTCGTCATCGTCATCATCACCGGTCTCTGGACGGTCCTGACAGCTATCCTGACGTGTGTGCCGATAGCGTATAATTGGGATCGGACGATCAAGGGAGGGAGGTGTCTGCCGTTGAAGCCGCTGTGGTTCTCGAATGCAGCGATGAATATTGCTACGGATTTGTCGATACTGATTGCCCCGATGCCGGTGCTGTCGACGTTGATGTTGCCGAGGAAACAGAAGATTGGGCTGTTTGTGGTTTTTGCGTTGGGGGGTTTGTGAGTGAATTTTTTTTTTTGGGGAGTTTGTTGGGCGCTGGGGACCGTCTTTGCTGACTGATTTTTTTTTTTTTTTTTGGATAGCGTTTGCATAACAAGCATACTCCGCCTTCGGAGCATCTACATAGCGTCTACATCCAATGACCAGACGTGTAAGTCCACCCCGCTCCCCAAGCCCCACCTCTCCACCACACACCCAACTCACCCAACTCACCTCCAGGGGACAACGTCGGCGCCGCCTCCTGGTCCAGCGTCGAAGCCAACACCGGCATAATCTGCGCCTCCCTTCCGACCCTAAGACCCATCTTCGTGCGCCTATTCCCGCGTCTCCTCACATCCAGCTTCGTCGACCAGTCCTCCGGCACCGGCTCTGTCCCTGGCTTCTACAAAGGCAATCATAGCGTTCGAACTACAGTTGGGGCATCTGGTATCCCTATGAGAGAATCGAGGGTGGGCACCGGAACGTCTGGAGGCATTTCGGTCATGATTGATGTAACACAAGAGGTGGAGAGTGAGACGGAGAGCGAGAGGAGACTGGTTTTTAAGGTATGAGTGTTGGGCCAATGTCGGGAGGGGAATTAAGGCAGTCGTTGGGGCGAAGTTAAGTCGTTAAGCATTTTCTGGATGGCATTTTCACAGGTGTACCTTTTGGGAACCTTTCATTCGTTTGTTATATATATTCCTTTTTTCACTCGTTGGAAATGCATAATTTCCTCATGATATCCAGTACGAAAACTCGCATATTCGGCCTGCACCGGGGGTAATCTATATTCTCTCTTCACGAATGTCCTTTTATTGCCTTCGTCTGTGAAATGTTTTTTTTTTTTAGTAAAAATAATTAGCTTTCAAGTACTGTCTTATTGTTACCCCCTTCGATTTTTTTTATATTTTTGGGAAAATTTTTTTGCACGCTAGGGAACGTAGAAGTGCCTTAATTTGTGACCTACCTCACTTAGAGGACTTCGTTGTATCTTGATATTCTGTTGATAGCTATCACATCCCTGGGTTTGGCTCAGATAGCATGTTGAGGGTTTGTCGGAGCATGTCCGTGGTAATAGGTCACGGCCTGCGCCCTCTTACAGGGTTTAGGATGTAGAATCACATGTATTGTACGAAAATCGTTCACGAGACATTGGCTCTCCTTTAATATTCATAGATTTTGAGGCTGGGGTTTTTTTTTTAAGCTTTAGAATATGCTATGCCGGATCAGACACTTTCTGTGTATTACGCATCTCTCCTTTGATGCCTTCACTAGCACCGCATGAGGCTTTTTGGTGTTCTCGTTTCTCTAACTAGCCCGCTGTTTAGTGAGACTTGACTAGCCTCCAGGCGCTGGCGGATAGGCGTAATTTCGCGCACATATCCACACAACTGCAACAGGTGAAATCATTAGAATGCATTAGATCTGCACATGCTCTGGCCTGGGAGGGGAATTGCCTTGCTATGCTGTATGGATGATGCCAACGTATGCTAATCGCTGGGTCGGATGGCAGGTGTTGCTGTGTGGATATGACTCAGGGGACGCTCCAAGGATAGTACTGTCCAGGTTCGAATTGACCGTAAACCACCTCTGACCTGATGGCCTTCATCGCACGTAACTCTCTTAGGCAGTCTAGTAAGCATGAGCTTAAGGTTCCTTATGTCTTCCACATGTTCTTCTAAACTTATCCTACTGCATGGGGTAACCAGGACGTCTCGTCGCCCACGACTCATAACTGCATATGACAACCGCGCGCTCGTTATCTCTATCAAGGCGAGACGGGTAAGGGCGATAAGGCGACCACCGGCAACCGTCCGGACTGAGGGAACACTGCCAACATCACAGCTAGTTTGCAACAATAGGTAGAATAACGAAACCCTTAAACTCAAATCCCTAGCGGTAGCATAGCAGCTCTCTTCTGTGCGCGCCCTGGCGTCGTTGGCATCGGGATTTTTTAGTTGGGAAGATGACAAGAGGATATGATAATGCTATGGAACTTCGTAATGGGGTTTAGTAGAGTAGTAGTATGCTTCGTAATCGAGATAACACCCACCAGATGCTATGGGACGCTCCTGTAGTGTTATAAAATCTCGTTACGCTTAGGTTTTCTTGCTGGTGTCTTGATCGTTCAGTTCTTGGCCTGATGGAGTAGATGGTGCCTGCTCGTTGTCCCGCCCTCTACTGCTGTTGATGCCTTGATCACTCAGTTGCAGCTCCAGCCACTTGCGTACATCAGCATAGCACTTGGGGAGTAGGTGACTATGAAGTGCTCTTGATACCTTATGATTATCTTATGTGCATATGTCTTGATCGTAGCCATGGAGTGCTCCTGGTGCCTTATGACTATCTTATGTGCATAACTCTTACCAGCAGCCATGTAACTAGTGTCGTATGATAGCTTGTGTTTGTGGCTGGATGAAGTTAAAATCAGCATGCCTGTAGGTTTGTTTCTTCACGTGGGATCATAGTAGTGTCTGTTACTTTTTATTTACGCGAAAATCCCCTTGTTCTATGGCTCTTTCCTCAGCTAACTTCCTTGTTCCTGCCACAGAGGGCTTCCATTAGCATCTGACTATCCGAGCGCACCTTAAGCCGGTCAACCCTCATTGCAGGAGAAAGAGGGCTGACTGACTTAAGGCGTATCTGCGCCACAACGGACATTCTGTGTTATTATGTCTTAGTTATAGCTATGGGGGCTCCTGTAGCCTTAAGAAAATACTGTGCGCACAAGCATTTCTCGTGGCCGTGGAGTGCTCCTGACGTCTTATAGCTATCTTATGTGCACAAGGCTAGCTAATAGCTATGGAGTGCTCCTGAAGCACGTCAAGCGATTTTGTGCTTAGTTATACCCTCGTAAATATCCCTTGCCATTATAGTATCTTCTAAACAAGGCACGGAGCATTAAGCGGAAATTTTATTCTATGCATTTACGATGACGTCATGTCAACAAACCCCTTTTAGCGAGCATTCGTTACAGTAGGTAGGATTCGAGCACTCTCATCAGTCACAAATTAGCACACAAACCGGCCAAAGCAACATCGCACATTCGATAGATGATTAGCTGATTATCACATTGACATGTTTCGGTACACGTGTTCATGTAATGATGTTGAGGCTTCAAGCCTCTGAGGATCACAGGGGCCCAGCCAGCGCACGAGGGTCCGTGTGTGACGTCAACAGCGTGCGGGCGAACAACTTCCAAATGGGTAACCAATCAACCACGAGAATTTTTTGAAGAATAACTATCGACAAAGGGATCGATCAGCTGTTGAGCAAATCAGAGGCTCAAGGTAGACTATTTTGAAGCTTCAAGACCTTGCAAGTGGCCAACCAACTACATACCTCCAGTATTTAGTTGCCTGGAGTACTCCCAACACTCACCAACGGAATCAGGTGGTGCGTCGCTGGTAATCGCGACAGAATACAAGCAGTAGAGACGCCTAGTTGGCACTAAGTCTATAACAGCATTCAACTAAATGCTATCTTAACTATTGATATGTTTCAATATATATGCTCATATAAGCATGGCATTAGGACTATAAATCTTTGAGGTCACCAAGGTTTAGTTAGCGCTCGAGGGTCCGTGTGTGACCTTTACAGCGTGCCAGTGGACTGGAATCACGATGAAAAACAGAAGCTACGCGAGGTATGTCTATGCCGCACCTAAGTAATAAGGCTGCTCTAAATCCGGTTAAGCGAGTAGGATAGGCAATACACAAATGGACTATCTCACTGGGAGACAGTTTGTGGCAATTCAGGAGTTGCGGTGTCGCGATGAGAGGGTGAGGAAGATTAATTTTCTCATTTCGGACATGGGAAACGCTTTTACCGCAGCATTGCTCCGCCTCTATAAGGATCCGTTTAGAGGCGAAAAGAATTCCTCCAGTCTGCAAAGCAACAAGAGACGTGATTCCGTTGAGGCGTCCTGGCGGCCATGGTATGCAAAACCATATTTTGTGGTGCATGCCGTCGGGTGGATTTCCCCTACACATTATGCCGGCTAGTCTCGGAGTCGAACTCACGGAGTGTATGTCGAGTAGAGAGATGGCACTTTAGTGCCGACAATTGCCTAATGCTACATACAAGTGCCGAAAAAGCTTTCGACTGTGGAAAATTGGTTTTCCTTCTGGTAGAAAAAACCCGATCCGCTGGCGGAAAATAGAGCTAGTGAATCAGGCCTCGAAGAATCAACCTATCTTTCTCACACAAAACAGAACCGCCCTGGGTGGTCTGGATGGCAGGGAGGCACAATTCCAGACTGACCACTGGCTAGCATCAAGGCTCCTATATTTCCATTTTGTGGTAACTCTCCTGCGGCGCAGGGATTACCGACAACCTGACTGGGAGAGAGCGTGGGCCAGCATCAAGGCTCCTATATTTCCATTTTGTGGTAGCCCTACTGCGGCGCCGGTATTACCGACAACCTGGCTGGGAGAGAGCGTGGGCTGAACCCAAGACCGATGGCTATCCTTGGCCGACGCTGGGGCCCTACCTGCGACAATTGATGTTGCTTACCTTAGCAAAGGCCTAGGCATTGGGTTCACTGAAGCCCGGTTAGCTGATAATTCCATGGTGCTGAAATCTGAATTTGATGGTGGTATCTATTCCTGGGGAGTATGTAGCGTACTAATCTTCCATCCCTGGCGTTATGCTAACGTTGAAGCAGACAATCGAATCCAGAGGCATTTTCGCTCTTGCTAATGGAGTACCCACAAGGGTCGATCAGATATGATAGTTGAGCAAGAATATTGAGCTCAACAATTTCAAGGTTACACTGATAATTACCTGAAGTGCTTATACTCTTACCTATGAATATAGGTTAATACGCCAGAGCTTAACAGCGACTCACTGCCGCTCAAACAGCCTCATGAACGATCCATAGGTGTTTCAACCCCTCTTTTCGTGCTCATCTGAGACTTCCCACGCTGGTTGTGTCCTAGCGCGCTTGCTAAGTCTGGCATATTAACAAATTCGACTCTTCCTCGTCGGCTTTGGTTCTCGGCTGCCCGGAGAACATCACAGTATTAGGCTTCACCAGATTGGTTGGCGATGAGAGTATTCTAGTGCAACTAGAATGGGTGATAGATATGAACCAAACAATATCTATGCATAGCCAAAGCGGTGGTAAAGGTTTTAAGGTTTTAGGGGAAAAGTTTGACAAGTCGGAGAAGGTCGAAGCCGATTGACTCTTTCATCTGAGCAGTCCTTCCGTCTTTGGCATATCCTTGCCTTGCCTTCATTTCCAACCTTTTCTTAGTCGTACCTCATTCTATCTATCTTTACGCCCATTAGACTTGTCCATCTGTCTAATGGCAGAATTACCCTGGCCGACCGAGGGTGACCTAGAAGATATGGCCGACTCCAACGCTGGCAACATCGAATCCGTCATGTCCAGCATCGCCGCCGCCTGGAAGACCCAAGCTACCGAAATTGATTTCACTGACCCCCAGTCGACAATGTCCAGTATCACTGTCCCGATCCTTCCCCATCAGTCCACATCTGATACAATGTAGGTCTCATAGTCCTCTCATATGTCTTCAATTAACACTGACTCTAGGATTCACACCTGTCACCAACCCATAGCAACTACACAATGCGAGTCGATCATACAGATAGAGGGATTCGCTCAGGCCAGACTTCTTATAATGGCTGGTTCTAGTGTAGATACCCACGTCTTATCCGAGACAGAATGGTTTCGTATGCAGTAGGAGAACAGATGCTGACTTTGTCGTTTAGTCTTCACATATTCATCTCTCATCACCATAAGACGCTCGTCTGTCTCGCGTCCATTCCTCTCTAGTTCACCACTTGATACTGTCTTCCATAATCACGCCAATGGAATACACCATAGATGTAGTCCTACAGAGGTACAATGAGGGCTATTCAAGCATCGTTGGCTTGTACAACCAAGGGTTCAACGCAATAGTAACTGCTTCCAACCAGGCACATGAAGAGTAAGATCCCAAACGAATAACAAACGGTGCATGTCATTAACTATCAAATAGAGGAACCGCTGTCCATTCTGAACCTGACATCCCGAATGATGGGAATCACTGCTAAAGACAGGGTATCACCACACAGGCGAACTCATAATTGATCAGGAACTAATAACAGCCACAAGACAACATAGGACCGTTCTTAGGATCAGCAAACTGGAAAAATCATCGACAGCCGGTTATCCTATTCACCGATTGTTAATGTTTAAAGATACTGTCCTAATTCTGTCAATGAGGAAATGGCCATTGAATATGCCGACTTTTAGCATTTTCGATACCAAAATCAAGTTCACTGAAGTCATGAGAATGTCGGCTATTCATGTCGCTGCGGTGAATAGACTTCGAGTGAAGCATATGCCCCTCTTTCAACGTGTCAGTTGCTACAATCGAATCTGAATTGAACATTCTAGCTATAGCTTTCGTCAGTACGTAAGTTAACTCAGGATCATATATACAGTCTACTAACGCTCTCTTAGGTTCTGGGAAGATAGTAGCGTTCCTCATACCTACGCCGAATAACTTGGTTTGGGAAAAAGAACACCTTGGACCAAGGCCATCCCTACTTATCAAGCCTAAGATTTATACGTTAAGGCACAGGGTAAAGAGCGCATATTAAGTACGGCTAGGGCGGTGATGTCCTTGAATTGCCGGAAAAGGCATAAGGTATTCACACCGCTATTCCAATCCCGGATCGGGTCGACGATTTTACACGACTGGCCGATTACTTCCAGCGAGTCGAATGAGTTGAGACCATAACCAGCGATTACGACCCCGACCCCTAGTGTTGGTTTCCCCAGATGTCTTGTGCGAGTGATTCTTGGCAACTGTACGGTCGGAGTGTCGGGTTGCAGAGGAGCTCCATCAGCCAGTTCTCTTGCTGATATTTGGCCATGGCGAAGAAAGGACATGTGAAGTAGTCCTTCGGTGCAGAAGGGATGGAGCAATCGTCGAGGGATCCCTGCTGCGCATGAACCCTATCAAAAGGGCTACTGGCCGAAAGGCGGAAGTTGCGGCATTGTTGACTTCCTGTTATTCGGGAGCGTGGGTGGTAGGCCTGACATGAATACAACGGTATATGCCACTCCGGGGAACTATCTGGCCAGAATTACCGCCCCGAGCTTTAAGAAGCACGCTCCTAAGCACATGAATGTGAGGACCAGATTCACCCAATAACGAACAAATCATTCAATATAAGGAGGTAGCTAGCTATTGCTGCTACATAGGAGATACTTTGGAGCATTTTTAAGAATCCGCCGTTCCTCGTCTTCGTCCATCAGAAGTGGAGAGTGGACAGCTGCAGGCTGTTTTTGGATGTGTTCAAAGGCTCCGCAATTACCAGTAACGGAAACTCGCTATGACAGAACATTCGGCCTGCTTCTGATGTGGTGTGTTCTGCTTTGTCATCAGCCTTGTGGCGCTGATTACTAATCAATCCAACGAGATCCATCAATCCTCTTGCCCCCTCAACTTCCAAGCTCGTATTCGAGCCTCATATATTTGATTTCTCCTTCGCGTCTTCAGTCTTCTTCCAAAGCCATTTTCGCTCAGCCGGCTCTCTCCCATCTATGTAAGTTTACTCTATTTTTTTTTACTTATGCCTATCTGCTTTGGGTTACTTATTCTAACCTCACTTCCGCCAATCTGAGCTGGCGATTCCTTATTCTCTACTAATCCTCTAAGCTCTTATCCGGGACATAACTACCCGACTTCTCCCGCATCTTTACCCTTCTAGAGCTGCTTCCTCTCGCCCACTCAACTTCCAAGCTCGTATTCGAGCTTCATATATCTCATTTCTCCCTCGAGTCTTCAGTCCCGCAAGTCCCGGTGATCCCCGGTTCAATTATGGCAATCATCATGGGCTTCCTCCAAATTTTCTGGATCAAAACAATGCATCCCAAGACGCAAACCTCACCCAGAAATCCCCCACTGGGATACCATAGAGCGACCGATAGAATCCTCAATCGCGATACCTCCGATTAGAACGCAACGCCGACCTGCCTTTGAGACAAGCTTTCAATGGCCATATGACCTTGGGGTTGACGCAGTTAGCACGGAGAAAGACTTACCACTGAAGGCTCAACATGGATTGGATGCGAGGAAGACATCTCTGGTGTGACCATCGCCACGATCGGCTTCTCTCAAGGCAACGAGTCCGAGATCATCATTCTAGACCTGGCGACCGCCAGTGTCAAGAGAGGATGGCAACGGTAGATTTTTCCGCGATTCTGGGAATCTAAACGTGGTCACCGTAGAGAACCAACCCGGCGAGCGCAGACTGCAACAGACAAAGATAAGTCGGACAACGAATTAGTTACGCCCTCCAAAAAGCGCCGTCGCTATGCAGAATCTACCAGGAACGACGATTCCGGTAAAGACAATTACACCATGATCACCCCTTCTACTAAGAGAAACGCAACGATACGGCCACGAAGCTACGCAATTCACACCTTAGTTAGAGTTGGATCGATTGACAGCTCCACTGCCTCTACTCCTTCTAAGAGGACGGGCTGTAGTTGACTAGTTAATCCGACAACGCTCCGCCTAGGTGATCCTAGCACCATCGACGACAACGAGTCCCCAGAATCCCCAGACTTCAAATCCTTCAAGCGAAAATCCTTCACCCCAATAGGCAATATATACGACCTCCTTATCAATTACTCTAAGCAAAGTACCTCCTTAAAGTCATTAAGCACCAGAACTCAACGCTGCCGCAAAGATCTTAGCCCCACAATCACGGCTACTAACGTCATCGCCTTTCCATGAAGCAGAAAGACAAGCAAATGACGGACGTTTCTACGGCTGGTTTAAAGCTCAAGATAGTCGTCCGTCGACCGCCTCCACCTCCAATCACCATCCACTACCCTCCACATCACAACCATCCACATCACCACTCACCGCTGCTTATCACGTATCAACGGCGGCTCGAACAAAGAAACCTGCAACTGTCCCAGTTGCTGCTTGCGCAACTCAAGTCACGGAAAATATCAGGTCCCGGGGGAATATGTCTCGTAACACCACTGCAGGGTCGGCCCAACTGGGGCTATCGGGGGCGGAATAAGACTAGTTGGAAGGATTGATGATGGAGGCTCGGTTCTCCACCGAGACTAGTTAAACGTGCTGATTCGATCCCCAATGCAGGACGTATCCGCATTGCGCACAAAGATCAAGACCGGCGGGACGGTATATAATCGTTCCAGAGCTTTTCTCAGCGAGTATGGTTAAGGTTATGGATCGCCATACGGTAGGCATGGTGGGGAAGGGGGAGAGGGAGGCCTGAACTTGAAGATCGAGACTCGCGCTAATTACAGAGCTGCTAACCTCAGCATTATGATAACTTTAAAGCCCACCGCTTAATCTCTGGCGGATCTGTTAATAAGACACTACGGTATTCTTTCCGCTACCAACATGGAGGCTTGCGCATGTCCCATTGCTGGCATGTACCAGGAGGCACTCCAGCGGCCTGCTGGTATAGGGAGATAGCCGACTTATCTGCAGATACCCTATGACAGCTGGACCATCCAGGCACCAGGGTCGCTAGCTATCTCCGAGCCACACTTGGGATATCAAGACCGAGCTTAAAGGACACGCCGAAGAGCAACAGACGATCTTCGGCGAACAGGCCAATATTTCATGGCGATTGGTATTACGACAGGGCAAAATAGTAACCCCATAGGGTAAAATGGTAGCCCCACAGGGTCCCAGTTAAGTGGTACCTAAGTTAGTTAAGGAGCACCGCGCAACACCTGCAACAATATGATCGCAACACGCCCTCCAGAACCCCCACAAACAGAGGATTGAAACATATACTGAGTGTCATATACTGAGTGTCCCCTCCGCACCGCTGCCCGAGTCGCTGCTTGCCTAACCGCAGCCTCGCTCTAGGTGGCCACCGGTAAGTATCTAGGCGATCGCGACTGTCTATAGCTACATAACTAGATAACTAGCTACGTAGGCACCCACCCTACTAAACACCACCAACGCTACATGACGGACAACAACACCCAATACAGGGGTTATACCAGCCAGTTCGACGGCCAGCCTGGCTATACTCAATGATGCAACTTAATCCTGGAGTAGTCAGTTTTTCGTGTGGTTGGCGTTGCGAGGAATTAATTGGTAGCACACTCCTCAACAAACTTAGGTACCGCTTAACTGGGACCCTGTGGGGCTACCATTTTACCCTGTGGGGTTACCATTTTGCCCTGTCGAAATACCGTTCGCCTATTTCATTGACAGCAATTGGGTTGAACAATAGTATAGGAGAAAATTAACGCTGTCTGAAGAGGCTACAATCCCGCCTCGCCTCAAGTTCATATATCGGACTAGCCGTTGATGTATGCGAGTCACGGTTCATCCGACGAAACCACTTGAGCGCCTCTTACCCTCTAACCCAGCTGTACTGCAAATGCAGGTAGCTGATAGATCCAAGTGGGTTACCCGCATGCCTACTACGATTCGAACTTATCTACCAAATTGCCATTATGAATGGTAGATCCATTTGGTTCCTACAGTCGACGGATTGCAATGAGATGGGGACTCATCGACCTCTCCATTGCTCAAGCGTGTGGATTTCACCGACATCCTATTCCAGAAGGAAAAGAGTTTTCTGCAGACAGACGGATACTGATTCCCTGACGGCTGGGTTAGGTTACCATCTAGATAAGTTTTTGAAGCTGTTCCAACCGCTTCACCAAGTTCTCTTCTTACAACTTCTTACAACTTCGGCAGCTCGCGAGCCTCACCAAATTCCACAATAATTCCAATCATAAATCCAAAAATAACACCGTAAAAGTGGCAACCAATGGAAGAAATCCACTGTCGACGTCCAAAGCGAGAAAAAAGATGATGATGCAGGACAAATCCAATGGCTCGATTTCATTGGACTTCGCTAGTTTACGATTTAATCCAAAGCCAGAGAACGCAAGTTAGAGGTCGAAGGTGATATCACTATTTGTTTTGGATAAAAACCTCACATCCAATTACCCGAGGCCGGACTCTCAGTTCTGGGGCTGATGAAGTTAGAGATGAGAGCAACCCGAGGTGGCCAACATAGACCCGAGGTGGCCAACATAGACCCGAGGTGGCCAACATAGCAAACCATTGGTTTAAGTATTCGAAATGATTTGACACACGGATTAGCAGTATTTTCGGGCGAACTGGCATAGATCTTGCTACGTCACTTAGCGACAGTGTCTATAGGCTTCATGAATTGATGATTGGACATCGTCGGCTATGGTAGATGTTGTCTCATCTAGAGCCATCGCAGCTGCGGCTATTCAACAACATCGTTCTCTCCAAAACACCCAGATATTTGTGTGAGTCTAGAGAAATCCTAGCGACAGAATCAAAGCTTCCACATGTCGTCACATGTCGTTTGCAGCGAGTTTATTTATCACGGGTTCTCGAAAAGTCGTGTGGCGGATTCCAATATCAAGCATTACATGCCCCGAGGCAGAACTAGTACCGGACTGCTGAGGGGCGGAACATACCGGATGGCTCATTCGTATCCTCGACCGACTTGATGACTCGAACGTACTCTTCCGATATGGAGGATGATTAAGTTCATAAAAAGGCCATCTAGCTGTAGTCCTGATACTGCCTTTCAGACCTGCGCTCGACTTCCCAAACAACAAACTGAGTGCCTTCGATGGTGGCAGTTTAGGTGGCAGTGAGATTGTGTCTTGGATAATACGATATAGGATGCTTGCTGTTCTAGTGGTTTTTGTTTGGAGATAGATTTCTTTTGAACTGATATGCTTGCAACCAGTTTTATCTCTCTGGGAATCTAGGCCACCGTTCCACGATGCAACAAATGTTCGAACACCAGTACGGCCACAGGTGTGTACTTCTCCTATATGCTAAAATGGTGTCGGAGACCAAAGTTTCTCGACTAGTTGCATTAGGCTTCCCACGCAGAGAGCAGAACAGCGAGTGCCCGATCCTTCCCCCACGCATTGTACGAAATATTGACCGTACTCAGCCAGCAGCGGAAACATGATTGGCCATGTCAGTTGGCGAGGACGAAAATGGTACCCCTCGAATCACGCTCTCTAATCTCACCCATCCATAAAATTATTTTGCTAGCTGGACAACATAGAGTTACCACAATGCGAAGGCTGGTGGAGAAAGACCAAAGAAACTGGGAAATCACCTCCTTCCCTCTTCTTACCGATAATGGACCCGATGGTCACTGGGACGGAGTATGGATCCTGATCCACGCAATCGATCACGGGTTCTCAGCCGCCATCGGCATGCTAGGCGCCTCGGTGCTCTATTCCAGCCTCCTCACCACCTCCTTACTCCCTCAACTCTTCTCGTTCTTTATCAAGATCCTGGAAGAGACCGGAGGGTTGTCACCGGGTTAGCATACTGTCGTATCGGTAAGTTCTCCAATCCATGTCCTGCATTTCCATCTTAATATGTAATGTAGAAAATATCGAGAGGCCTTGATGTTGCGCTCTGCGCAATACTGGACAGCCAGAAGCATGTTTTTTACTCAAACGGAACGCGCTGTATGGAAAACTCTGGTGGCCTGGCTGGAAGACGAGGATGACTAGTGTACTTTGCCGGGACCGGCAGACTAGTGCCCAGAGGGAAGTGCACAACTTCGACGTGCCGGGATAGGGTTTGAACAAGCCCATTGCGCACAATCTTGTCTAGAATTGCGACTTGGTGCCACAAGCGAAATGGGATCGTGTGCTAAAGACCCCCCTTCACAACTGCTACATCATCCGGAACATCCGAACCAAACGATCACAGATTATGCAGGTCTATCAACCGACTCGAGCTTAACTGTACTTCCACACTAGCGGCAGGCGACTATACGTCAGGCCGAACGCGGATAACACCAACATGGTGAAACAGACTATAAACGCATACGAGCTTAGCCCTCCAGCTCTCCATCCCTATGACGTGGCTGTGAAGAGATCTGGACAATTCTTCGGGTCCTCGAGGGCGACAAGTAACACCTTGAACTAAATCATGGAAGTCCGTCTCAGAATCACCGTGAATCAGACTGGCTTACTGTTGGAAGTTCGTTGTGGCCACTGTGTTAAGGTGGTGCATTGTGTTGCTTTCTTTTCTCGCTCGTGTGCTTTAAACAACAACATCAACTCCGTTCCACAGGTTATGAGCCCAGTCAGCGCCCAAGTCCATTGCGCACCTGCCTGCCATCGATAGCGACTCCTCTGTGTATATCATATACGCTTTAAACAACAACATCAACTCCGTTCCACACTTTCCTCCGGCTGGAGTCTGTCTCTCAACGGGCTGACAATTCCAAAATTGGACGCCTCCGTTTCGAAAATCGAAATAGAAGTCTTACCCCTTCTAAACAAGATGATTGTTTTGGCTGTTACGGTCCATTACCCTCTCCCGATAACGAATAGGAGAGAAGACAGACATCCCAACCTACCGAATCTCCAAAACCATGCTCCGCCCCGACCAGCGAGAGCCCTCTCAGACGCGTCGAGACCCCGCGAGTCAGCAGACCTTGAACACCTCTTGTGGGATGAGAGGTCTGGCTTCGGTGAATTTGGATGAGGTAACGTATTCGGGATCAAGCAGAACCATGTCAGTGCTGACACTTCTAGGTCTGGGTCACATTGTGTACAAGTGGCCGACTTCTGGCGTTGTGGATCCCGAATGAAGTTTACCGCCAGGTCTCGACAAAACTCCTCTTAGCGCCGCATCGGACATTGGTCAGAAACGGTTAGTAGCGAATCGTTTTCGGAATCTAGTAGGAGATGAGGATGGTTCCATTCCATTGACCAGGTCATCACCGAGGAAACAGTCTCGGACTGGTGTTGATAAAGAGTCTACACGCAATCAATCTTAAGGAAGATGATTCCGTAATTATTAACCGCATATTCCAACTCATCTATATTGAACGAAGTGGGCAAGAGGCTCGAACATTGGTCCTCGAGGTGGGCAGAACTTGAGCTGATTAACTAGATACAAAGGCAACTAAGAAAGAAGAGAAATAGAAGGCGGTAGTATTAGGTAGTATTAACACAGGCGTATTAACACAAGCGAAGTGAATAATCCATAGTATTCTTCCAACAATCTATAGTTCCAACTATACTAACGAAGGCCCAGGAAAAGAGCCACCCGACGAATCATCGATCTTTACAGACCCCAAGCGGCTAGTTGGCAAGGACCAGATCTAATCAGCCCTGATCGCCAACATCATGGTGTATGTCATCGCAGATTAATATGGTATCCCGGAATAAGTCGCAAAGCTAGGTTCTGTAACCTAGCCAAGAATTGGCAGGACATCGCCATCCTCAAATGCACAAGAATTATTCCCTAGAACAACCTCTTAGCGACCGAGGGCTGTTCCTGCCCAGTCGCTAAATAGGATACCTCCGATTCCGAGAATGCTTCGGGACGTCAATCTCGGGTTCGGTGATTCGAATATCCTACCCTATTCCGAGTCCAGAATTGCGGTCTTCCTGCCGCAGAGCAGATAGCTATCTTCGCCTGTTGTTCACTCATTTCTGCATAACAGCTAGTGATGAGTATCCTTGGTTATATTCAGGGGTCAGAATGAATTCGGGTCGCAGGGGGAACGGCGCTCAACCAAACGTGGTAGAAGCAAAAGATCCTTTTCCAATAGAGCAACGCCGATGGGATGCGCGAGAGGTTCTCAGACAGAGGCGTCGTCAGGGCCACTTGCCGCAGACCCATTAGAGCGTGGTTGGCCCGTGACGGCAAGCTTCTTGCTGCTTCTCGCTGCGACTGCTGCAGATACGCATCCTAACTCTGCCAACTGCCGGCCTAACACGACATCAACGACATCAAAAGCAATAACAGATCAGACAACGCCACGCAATAATGAACCCATCCAACATGCCGATCCATGCCAGTTTTGCTCTCTAGCTCCTTCATTCCCCTATTAAGCTGGTGACGAGAAAGGGTTCGCAGGTAGTGAAGTTACCTTGGTAGCCATAGTAGGAGGATTATGAGCGTCGCGGTGGCTCCATTCCCCTGAATAGTCCCGTTTAGGGGGAAGGCAAAACCGCCATGAGCGGATTAACCTGCAGGGAATGGAGATTCGTATCGAATATGGTCTCGCTTCCAAGCTTAGCCCTCCTGTTTCCTCTGCCATTTTTTCTAAGGCATGGGAGAAGGTGTTGCGCCCCTATGGCGTTTTCAACACTGCTATTCGCAAACGATTATTGACCTTCGCTCTAGCCGGAGACTTTCACCCTCTCGATCGAACGCTAGACCATACACCCAATCGTTTGCGCACATTAACTAGCCAAAGTGACGTTATCGGTGGGCTTGAAACTGGATGTTCAAAGGAGAGGAAAGAGTTTAAAGGAGGAGTCGGACGGATTCAACGATTTCGAAAATTTTCAGGCATTATAGAAAGCGTAGGGCTAGAATATTTGTGGGACGCAGCGTCTAAATACCTTACAGTACTGGCATTCGCTCCACTCACGCCTACGGTCTACTAGCGGCTGATATGGGGTGGTATAGGAAGCTGGAAAGGAAAATCACTCGGAAGCTATGATGGAAACCTCTGCGACGAGGTCGGCAAATGGGGAAATACAACTAGATGAAATCGAAAAGCGCAACAGATTCTTGTTGGAAAAGAAAAAAACCATATATTCCAAGCTGTGGCTGAAAGAGACGATCAAGCTGGCAGCTAATCCTTAACTAGAACTACTGGCGACGACCAATCTCGATGTCACCGGTACTATGGGAAAGGCTACTGAAGTGAACACTCTTAATAACGCCAGTGACAGAGAAGACATTAGCAAGACTTTAGATTCTACTGTCAAGACCATTAAGCTCGCTCTCACTGAGGTTATCGGAGACGGACGCCGCCAGTGAAGATTCGAATGCAGAGATATCAATGAGGATACTGATAAAACTATTCTTCCTTTGCCATCGATTTCTATCCAGCACCGACGGCCAAGTCACCTATGAAAAGGGGGATTGTTCTTGGGGACCGTATTACGCTCGAAGCCGACTCATCTAGCAACTGCTTTACCAGCACATCCAATCAACATGCCGATATCTAAAAAGCTTCCCGCCAAAGCACCGAATATGCTTCCAAAGAGATGTCACATCTCATCCTGTTCTTGCTCTTCGACATGAACATCGATCCTAAAATAGTTTCTCTTTCGTCATTCATTTCTATACAGAATTTCATCGATGGCCATGTAGCCCAAGGGGAGGGGGAGACTTTCTTGGTGGTACTAGCACACTCATTGCTGATCCACTGGGAACGAGCCTGCCGACGATGCCAGCATACCGAAAATACTGTTCTTTCTTGACCATCTGTTTCTACCCAGCACTATATCGTTCTCAAGGACAAAAACAGCCGAGCTGCTTAGTGAGATTTGAGCAGTTAAAGCATTGACCAGCTATAGGCCACAAATGATCTGACGGTTCAGGTCGCCGTAATGACCCACATGATGGGCAGATTTCTCGGTGGAGATTAGAAAACCTTGGTGGAAAATCCAAATGTAACCTGGCATGCGACGAAAGCAACGAAAGCGAATTCCTCACCAATTCCTTCCAAACTTCTTCATCTCACGCACACCTTCACCGAACTTCTGCGCATCGCTTCAAACTAATCCTATCCATCCTCTTTACTTCAGTCATAGCGCCCAATGCATTCGATCGCTATATGAAGCTCACAGAGCGACGTATAGCATTGCTTTGGGGAGGAACTAGATTAACTATGTAAGCAGGGTGCTTTATAAGATGGTTCCGAGGGTGGCTAGGACGGTAATATGAATAAAGATGGTTCCGAATAACCAAAGGGATCAGCCAACCAATACGGAGTACATTTTCCCAACTGCCACAACTACCAACCGTTCTGGTCCGCACATTCTCAACACCACATCACCTCATCGATCTTCCTTGCCCCATTCGACACCTTAATCGCATATATCTTAGGCAATAGGGAAATCCTAAGTATAACTATTCTTGATTAAATCATCATGTCGTCTTCCACGGCAATATTGATTTCTCCATCCAGCCTCACGCGGAAGGCATTTAGTCGTTTTCTCCCCAAAAACGACTGAAGACTTACCGTGTCCCGCTGTGGGGTTATCCTTGAACAGTCTCAAAGCTGTAATTCTCTAGCTGCATAAGATGGATAGTTAAAAACACCCAAATCGAAGTCAGGGGGCCTTGAGAGATGGTATCAAAAAAACGTGCACTGAACATGGAGCCCTGGGACAACGGGAAAGGACGAAGAGAACAAGACTTGGTTAAATACTTAATTAAGACACATTCGCTATCTAGTGATATGGGGCTGACGCTATATAGAACTTATCAATAAGTTTTAGCCCAACATTGTCATCTCGATCTCAGCGGTTAATGGGGACTTATAGGATTAGTGACTACAAGTAAGTTTTTGCTTAATATGCAATTTCAACATTGACCAACGATTCATAGGATGCAAAAGTTAATTGATCGACCCAATTTTCAACCTGTTTAGAACCCTGGAGCATTTCAAGGGTGACATTCCACACAAGGCGCCGAAGAAAATTCAAAATTTCCCAAGGTAGCCATACCTTGCTGAATAGCCAAACTCCCATCCCAGACAACATCTTAGCCAGAACCAAGAAGATCGACCAAAGCCATACCGGGTTCTACCAGCGAATTCAATCTGCAAAATCGACAAGAGAAGCAAGAGAAGCAGCTGAAGAAAACCCTCAAGTCTAGAAGTAAGCGGCCCCACTCATGAAGAGTTTACATAGCTGGAATACTAACAAAGTCAAAGTTCACACAATGGCTGACGAAATCTCCATCCTTGCTCTATACAAGGCAGAAGTCCTCCAACTAAACCAACTTTTCAAGAAAGCAGAGGCACAGCCGTGCTAAGGATGGCTTGCTTCATGGATTCGATATCACTAAAGCCACCAACCCGTAAAGGCGAAGGTCAGGAGCCGAAAAGTGTGATTTAACCACCTCGCCCGCCGCGCATTTTATACAGGACTACATTCTTATTCTACACGTGAGCAGCCTATTTCTGGGCTCTACCTGCGCTGTGCCGATTGTCAGTGAACCAATGGCTGAAAGGCTTTAATTAGTCTACCATATCTTCATCACTAACGCAGGGTGACCGCTCGGGCTACAAATCACCCCTTATGATTCTTACCCTCAATCAGTTCGCCCAATTGGCATATTTCTGGCGTTAACTGAAGAGCCGAGCTGTACAAGTGGATCATTATTGTCCTAGAGCCATTAGGAGGGACGCTGGGGGCATATCTAGCAATGCGATCGAATCACAGATCTTTTCCCGGGCGCGCGAGGCCGAGAAGGCCGACAAGGAAGCTGTAACGCAGCAGCTAGAAAAGCTTACCGCTAAGAAAGCAGCATCGGCATCGCTGGAGAATACAGCAGACCCAGCGTTGGAGGGGAGCGTGATGGCAATCTATCGCAGGAGAATGTTGGCTGTCATCAGACACCAGGAGTGGGAGATCACAAGGAAAATGAGCAGGAAAAGTGCTGGCAGGGGCACCGAGATAGAGAAGTGCACCCGTTCTAGTCTTAGGCGGGGTGCCTCTCACGCTTTACTTTCTCAACATAATACAGGGACCTTCAAGAGACACCAATGCCTTCACCAAGGCCGCAGATCCAAAATCGGGAGATTATGAGTTAGACGTTACTTGCAACTTGTTTTCGCAGTTTTGCGTTTCTCGTGTTTTTCCCACATAAATACTTCCTCCACTAATCACCAGCCTCTTCCTTTCATCCTCAAGCATCTAGTGCTTCAACAAGATTTTTATGCCCTCCAGCCATCTAAAACCGCTCAGTCATCCGTTCACCCTACACCTTCACTGTCACCCTGGCTCCAAGCCATCCGCCTTCAGATTGAGCCAATCTTCTTTCACTCTAGCTTACAATCAGATATTCGAAGATGCTGAGCGTCTCATTGACGAACACCAAAGATTTAGATTTAGCGACGACGAGTATAAATCCAAGTCTAGACCCACTACAAATGGAACTTTCAGGGCAACTACCCCTGCGACGACTTCTGCATGAGAATGGGGAAATGGCCCCTCGATGGGCTTCTAAGCTACAGAGAAGAAGACGTTGCGTCTGGAATGAGACTAATTCTGAGACACGGGATGACCAGACGATCTCAACAACTAGCCAATATTGAGGCTTCCCACACCCACATTGCTAAATAGGCAGCATCGCGCTGCTGCGTTACAGAAGTTATGTGAAAAGATTGGCGAAGATTAGGAGACGGTAAGCAGGACTAGCCTGGCCATCGAGAATAATATGGCGCCGTCACATGGTGAGCAGGTTGGCGTTAACAAAGAAGTTCCAGTTGATGAAAAGTTAGACCCATGAAAGAGTAGTAACTATACAACAAACCTTCACTAAACTAGACTAATTGAGTTTTCGGCTCGATAAGCACATATATCCAAAATCAGTTTACCGTACCGACAGCAGATACTTACGACATCGGCCGGCTAATACATAATTCCTCCCACTGAAGATAGCTGATAATTAGATGGAGGGAATGCCGGCGATAGTGAGCGTAGCCCTTCAGGTTAATCCCGAAAGCTGTTGTCAGAAGCTCCAAGATAGCTTACCGCGTTCACTCAAAAGCTCCGCAGATGGCGTGCGTATTACAGATTCCCAAGTCCAAACTTCAACCTTACATCAAAACCGCTTAAAGACTGTATGGACTGCTAGAGCAAACACTATCAACAATCCCTCCATCACCATACCGAACATATATGAAGTCTATCGAGAACATCTTACTATAGATCCAGAATACGGAGAACAAGAGCAAGCAGATTAGCGAGGCAAAGGGTGGAATAGTTGGGCTACAGTCATACAGAAAGATATGAGATATATCAAGAAGTTGCTGCAAAACCATCGTGTTCGCTAGAGGATGGATGGGAAGGAACTGGGATTTTGGAGGAGGAATAACATGCGATAGCGTTGTAACATCGAGTGGTGATGCTATGATACTAGTGCCCTCGCCAAACAATCTGGCTCAGGAAGAGATCTCTAGCTAAAGGCAAAAAAGAGAACTCACCAAGGAACTCAATCCCAGAAAAAGTCTACTAGATGTTACATGAAGATAAGGAAATCAACGTGGCTGGCAAGTACTCCATCTTCGGTTTTGCCTTCTTGTTAGTGATCATCCGCTCATTGAAGTTCTTCAAAACAATATAACGGAGTCATTGAGGCCTCGAAGGCAATCCAGGGGCACAAGATTCCATAACCACCAACTTTCAAAAACTGGTAGCTATATTTTAACACCCCCTTTAATAGTTAGCATAGCTTATATTCACTTATTCTAGGGCAGCCTAACATGCTATACCCAAACAAGACGAGGATCAAAAGAAAGAGTTCACACATATCAGAAACCCTGATGAGGCAGAGGTTGAGGGAACCTACAAGGAAATTTTTGCTCATAAATGCTGGGTGGAGGTCCTGAGGCTGACCCCCAAGGAGTTGTCGAGGAATACAATAAAGAGAGCTTGGTGAGTCATCTTTGACATTCCTGGTCGACATCATGGTATCGTACGATACTAAAATTTTCCAGAATTCATAAAAGACGGTCTCTCTCAGATGTGCCAGCTCTTTTCAAACGCCTTGCGGAGCGATACCCACATCAGCCTACCTCAACGAGAAATCGTACTGACCGGTAATCCTAGCCTCCGCAGAAACCTCTGTTTCAGACATGTGACAAGCTGCAGAGGGCTATTTTGTATGTACAGACTCAACCTCCACAGTCAACACCGAACTAAATTTATAGTTGGCTTTTAGAAGACACTCCGGGTTCATGCAGACCAGGCTTGGTCATGATAGCGAGGATCCCGATCACCTTCTGGTCCGGTCTACAGGGTTGATCGGGGTGCCGGAAGAGGACCTGGACAAGGCTGGACGAGCCAAGTTTAAGGAGACAGACGCCGAGGGCAAGCGGTAATACGCTGCAGACGACAGGGAGGCAAGAGGTCTTAGAGCAGAAAATTCAGGCCTCCGGACGAGGGTGAGGCTCCTCGAGAAAGACATTGTGGAGATGAGGATAGAGCGGAGGAGGGACAACAGTGGCACGAGAGAAAGGTGAGACGCCTTGAGAAAAAGTGCGATGACCTGGGCACGAAGTGGAAAGATAGGTGGCGAGTTTGTTACGACACATTTTACCTCTTCTGATTCATTGTCTCCGGCGGTGCGGCTATCATTGGCCGTGTGTATACTGCCCAGCAGCTTCCGTTTCGTACTGTTGGCCAAGGCTATCTCTCTGAATAGTGCGTATTGAATACCGGGTGAGTCAGAGATGAATTCTCACCCGCTTGCTTCTTCACTAAGCTACGGAACCTAGACAGTTACATTCAGCAGTACGATCAAATCGACCCGAAGGTACAAAAGCGAAAGAAACAAACGCCGGTGAAGATGAGCGTCAGCAGAACCCAATGAGGGTTGCGACCGGATGCGACAGACATATCTCCTCCAAGAAGAAGAGTGAGGGCATCGATGGTCTTCGGGAGAGATATTGGACTTGGCAGCTTGGCAAGGTAGTAGAGAGGGGAGAGACAGGGAAGGTGTTTTCATGACGGGTTGTCGGATGGAGAGAGAGATGTTGACCGTTTGTTCGCTGGTCTGGTTGTGTCTATTCATTCCCGAATCGCCTCTAGCACCCATCCTATGACTGCGAGCCTGACCTCGGTGGTCTATTACAGTTCCTCGACCAAGTATTTCCCGGTTTTGATGCCACCAGCAGAGGTACTTGAGCCGTGTATGTACACGCAGGAGAGGCAGATGGACCAAAATATCGTTGAGGTAGAGAACCTCCGTCGTGATAATGAATCTTCAACCCTACAACCATCTTCAAACGCACTAGGAAAGAACCGTCTCGAGAACCCTGAACAGGAGAACATGCAGTCATCCTCTCACTCCCAATCTAGGGTCGTTAGCCTCTCCGTTGACTGTTTCGTCTGCCATGCTAGATAGTCCTGCTTTCTCGATCTTGGTTGCGCCAACATCGAGTGTGGGCGCTTACTTAGCTCCCTACCACAATGCAGTGGCGCCATTGAACTGGGTACACGACTAGAGATATCGGCATCTCAGGCTAGATCAACTTGTGGACAAATTGGGGCGCATGAACCGGCCCTCTATCTCTTTCCAATTCCCACTTTGTGGAGGATCCAAACGAGAACCTAACTCAGTATCGAATTTCATCATTTACGATACTTGTTGCACCCCATTCGCCGAGAAACCCGCTTCCTGGAGTGTGTACACCACTCGGCGAATGGTGTACCCAGTTCGCGAAGTATCCCCCGGCTCGACGAGTGGGGTACTTTGCGAATGGGGGCCCCTGCTGATCGAGCTCCATATAAAAAATACGACCCTGCTACATATTCACAGAGTAATTCCTATGTGATCAAGACAAGGATGGAAGGTTGAGATCTTAAGACATCTGGAATCTAACTCAGAGAATTTTGAATTACTAAGAGTTGAACTAGCTAGAACCCCGGGATCATAGGGACTGCTCTATATGGATACAGATTGGGTTGGAGCATCTTATCTGTGGGGTATACAATTCTATTGTTTAAGGACAGCGCCTTGACCTAATTTATGATTGCCAATTTTCCTCCAGTGTTCCTGCGATAGAATAACGCACAGCCTTCGTTGTACTCCACCATGGTAGACTTGCAGCCGGTGCAGCATAACTACTCCACGAACTGCGTACCCATCTCGCCGAGTCGGGTACACCGGTCGTCGAGTCGGGTACACCACTCGTGGACTTTGCAAGCTGGGTACGCCGTTGGCCGAGTACCCAACCCGCGAGTGGGGTACCACTTCGATAGAAGAGGGTGGTGATCTACCATATATCAAGGCTGATCCAACTGAAGAGGAGGAAGGGGTGGTCAATGAAGCCGATGAGGAAATTACCCCCATCTCTTTCGTCTCCACTACCGGCGTATGGCAAGGGAAGGACAGATAGTTGGCACTGGCAATAGGCAGCAGGAAGCAAAGGTATGTTTACAATTAATTTTTAATATCTGTTCTATTAATCATATTTTTTCTATATACAGTGATGATATTGAAGGAAAACTAGAAGGCATACCATGGGTTTGCCATCGAAATGGAGGAGATAGAAGCGGGGTAGGGGAGCGAGTGAGGATGGGAAGTCTTAGGTGAGTTTTGGCCTATACCTATATTCCCTAGGTATTTCAGCGAGCTGTTGAGGCGCTGCTTTCAAGTTATTTCTCAGCTGCTAGGGTCTCATGTCGTAACGTGCTAACCATAGATTCATGAGAAGCCAATATAGGCAAACATCTTGATCTGCCGTCTGCCCCCAAAACCAATGGAAGGGAGTTCAAAGTAAATGGCAACGTCGCAGATGGGTGGCCAAAGATGTTTTTCATATGCTACCACACCGCAAACGGCAACCGAGAGATCTACGTCGGCGCTAACCAGGCCGACTGAGCAAGACTACCGGCAATTGGGGATATTCGAAGAGCAGATCGGGACTACAGACTTGAGCCTATATCCCCCTCGCTACCAGGACATTCAACGCCCTTCAACAAGCTGAGAGAAACGTCGTTCTTCCAGATTCTATGAACAATCTGGAAGACAAAGCTAGAGAACCAAAAGCCAAAAACTGATAACTGACGAACGACTATGGAGTGGCAGCTTATATGTGAGGCTACCTTTTGCCTTCGCATAGAACCCCTATTCACTAAGGCCTCCCAATAAGGTCCTTTGCATAGAATTCTTCAAATGGCTTCACCTCGAGCAAATAACTTAGAGCGGGCTAAACGGAGAAATGCCGACAAAAACTATTAGAGCATATTTGTAAGACTTAACTCCGTTTAAGTTACACTGCTAACAGAAACTGAAAGATAACAATCTTGGAATCTCATTCTACCCAGCACAAGCTCATCTGGTTACAGCTACTGATGACCCTTACTCTTGGAAAGCACTGCCCGGAAACGAACACCTGTTGCACGCCGTTCGCCGAGTCGCCTACTCCATGGAGTGGTACCCCACTCGCCGAGTGGAGTACTCGGCGAATGGTGTACCCTGCTCATGGAGTTAGGGAACACTCCATGAGAGGTGTATACGACTCGGCGAGAGGCGTACACGACTCGTGGAGCGAACTTCGCTGGGCATCCCCAGCTGCACCACTCCACTACAACGCAATATAATTGATTAAGAATTTGTATATAGACAATTTACTATCGTAGAAAATACTGGAAACATTCCTATGAACATAAACTAAGATGATGTGCTGTCCCTGAAGAATGAAGTTGCATACTTCGATTTTGAACTCATCGAAGGCTTGCCTGGATCTGGCGCTGCAGCATCTGGGGCAGGTAGTGGTTGGATAGAAGCTATTTTCGCAAAATAGAGGTAAAGTAAACAAAGTAGGAATTTCTTTCTTCAACAAAATGTGTTGTAGAGATCACAGCAAGGAATTGTGAGAATTGTACGACAGTATGGGAGAAAAAAAATTTCTACCTGCAGCTAACTCGATGGGTGGGGGCCCCCATTCGTCGAGTACACCACTCGCTGACTGGCGTACAGTACTAGGAAACAAGTCTGAGCCATTTCGCGAACGGCGACCACACCCGAATATAACTGCAACAACACTTTTA
>JAJDMY020000530.1:0-25884 GCA_022345705.2 Sabuloglossum arenarium | reverse complement strand
CATGGTGCTGTTGTATGTCTGAAGAGTAAAATAAATAAAAATTTAGTATGATGTTCTACCAATAATATGTGAAGCATGAGCTGATGATCTTCATAGGAGAAATAATCAATGCTGTTCCACACCTGCATGATTTGAGGTGCATAAGTGTGTGGGTGTGTGTGATGTTCTACCAATAATATGTGAAGTATCATCTGATGATCTTCATAAGAGAAATAATCAATGCTGTCCCAAATCTGCATGATCTGAGGTGCATGGGTGTGTGGGTGTGTTTGTGTACATGTGCATGTGTATATGCATGTGTGTGTGTGTCTGTGTATGTGTGTGTGTGTGTGTGTGTATGTATGGGTATATATGTGAGTATGTCTGAAAATGGTGTGTGTGCACAATTTTCCCATTGGTCAGGATGTATACCGTACATGTTTCAGGATTCACTCTGTGCGTCGCCACCCGGTCCATGCTCAGCAGGGGTCCCCGTTGGTCAGACCCAGGATTTACACTATACATCCTGACTTTATAATGGTTAGGTAAAATATTTTTGTTAGTATATCAACCGTTTAGTAACCCTAACTCCCTCGTTTTATTATCCAATCCCCGTCCTCTCTCTCCAGCATCTCTTCTACCCTTTCTTCCTCTACCGCCAATTTCGTTTCATCTTCGGCCCTTAACGTATCCTCGACCGACGGTGTTCGTTTCCTTTTCCTCGTCCCCGCGGGCATCGCCTTACGGAGTCCCCGTCTGGAGGCTAGAAAGCGGTCTTCTTCCTCCGCCTGGTCGAGGAAGGACACGAGGATGGTGTGGCTGATGACGATGTGTGGGTTTGGGAAGGATTTTAGCTCAGGGAAGAGTTCGGGGGAGGCAAAATCTGCGAGGGTGAGATTGAGGGATGAGGATCCGGGGTCGCCGTTAGCGAGACGAAAGGGCTGGGGGTTTTGTCAATAAGGCCTTAGCTAGTTGGACTGATGGGAGCTGGAAATAGCGTACCTGGGAGTCGAGAACAAGACTGCACTGTAAACACCGCATCTCTGAGTCGTCGGGGTCAGATACCCACTGTGGCCGCCACATCGACACGGTCGCCTTCTTTGACTTGGCCCTACGTTCGACATCGAAACCGATAACAAGTTCGATACTACCATTCGAACCCAAAATGTAGTTCTCAGCCAAGTGATCCAAATCCTTGCGCTTCTGGGAATACGCGATCTCGATCACGACGCTGGGATAGTGCGCATCAGCGTGTCTGAAGGATATGTCGGGGATATGCTTCGGGTATTCCTCGCAGTCATCGTCGCTGTCCCCCACCAAGTCGACGTTGGGATTGCCCTGGGGGGAGATGTCGTGTGCTGCCGTGGCGACGGCGTTGGGGGCGCCATGTCCGATCCGCTGCAGCTGGGCTTCGATCTCTTTGGAGACTTTGCGGGCGAATTGTTCATGGGTCGTTGTGGGCATACGGATAGTGACTACCAGACGATATGGATCGTAGTCGTACCTGTCACAGTTCATAGCAAAACGTCAGCGCGGGTTATCCGACGTGCAGGGTTCCCTTGCAGTCGATACCTGATCTTGTCTTCGACAAAGGCTCCCAGAGCCTCGTCCTCCTTCAGTCGCTGCTGGAGCTCTTTGTACTCGCCCGGACGGACACTTATCGCAGTCCACGGTGATGTGAAGGAATATCCACGTCGACAGGCCTCGAACAATCGCAGAACGAAACTTGCGCTGGCAGTTCTACTGCCCGATTCGGGTGGCGATGGCAGCTGGGGCGGTGAGGAGGGACAAGGACGATGGGGGGTTGCGCAGCGATGAGAAGAAGAGGAGGATGGGCTGGGCGGTTGGGTCGTCGTCATCACCAGAATAATCCTACCGATGAGATTCGGGGATGTGATGCGAAGGAGAGTTTTAGCGGTGGTGAGGATGCGATCTTCTCAATCACGTGTTATTGCTTATTCAGGCAGTGGCGCCCTTATGCGGTTAACCAGATTTTTTTGTTGGGTTATGCGCAGACGTCAGCGACCAAATGAAATGCCTCAATCAGAATGTCTTGGAATCGGGAAATTAATTCTTCACTCTTCGAAAATTTCTCCAGGAAGTCATGCGAGAATGTGAGCCAGAGGTATTCGAGGACATCCCTACTTTCACTCCTATGTCGGTTGGCACCTAGGGGTAGAGCGTCCACTTTCCAGTGGAGAATTCGGACCAAGCTTGGCGGGCTTGGCTAGCACCTCGGGGCAGGGTATCAACTGGAATGGGGGTATAGGTAGTCGTAGCGTGCAAGGATCGTCGCCATTGCGGCCCGCTGCTGGAGGTTAGAAAGGAACGTTGTGTCTAGGGTCCTTTCGAGTACCTTGATTCCCACAAGGCGACGGAGACTGCTGTGGGTTGGGGCGATCGACCGAGGCGACAGCGGTAACACGGCGGCAGCAGGTGGTGCTGGTGCTTCCAGCGGTTGCGCTATCCTCGCCAGTGCGTCCTCGAGAGAACTAAGCGTTGGTGCACTCTCGACTTGCCTGGCCAGATGGACCATGGACACCGCTTTGGCTACCCGAATTATCTTGGTACCTTTCTTCACCTCAACGTGCATTTTCGCGACACTGGACAGGGCCTTCCTCCAGCTCGCCACATGTATCTTCTCGAGCGCGCGTTTTAATTTGCAATTGCGACCTCCGCTGTTTTCACTATCGTCGTCACCATCATCGCCATCGTCGTCGCTCTCTGGATCCGAGGGTTGGGAGTCTGGCTGGAGCCCTCTGAGCCGCTGGCTGCGATGACTCCAACCGATATCCCCACGCCCAGCCCAATCTTCGTGTCTTGAATGAGACTGCTGGGTGCAGACATGTGAGTGGGGACTGGCAGGGATGTGGAGGAGCTTCCTAGCACTGAGAGTGTAGGGTTGTGGATGGATGAAGACGGGGATATTGAGACAGCTTGCCCGTTTTGGATCCAGACGCCGTGACCGTCAAGACAGCAGGTTGTGTTTTGAGCCCCACAGCAGATGCTTTGGTCAGGGCAGAAGGTAATGGAGGAGAAGAGTTCTGGGCCGTCTGCTCATTTAGTAGCGTTCAGGCAGGCTTGTTAATTATTCTAACTACCAAGGCAAAGTTTCAAGCACTCATCTACCCGCCACGTCCGATCCGTGCATGACTGCCGCCATACCTGCTGGTCTAAAGCTGAGTCTTGACATAGCCCGTCGGGACGGCAGAAATCAGGCGACGGTTTGTTGATGAGACAGCACATGCTGTGACGGCCCGCATTGCAGGGCACGCTGCCCGAGGTATCTGAGCTGCCATCGGGCCAAAGCAGTACTGGGCTTGAGAGATCAGACTGAAGGCTGTAGCTAGTAGCCATATGAGGGTAAGTCTGTAAGACATTGTCAAGGCAGCATGTAGAACCGCAGCAGCGAACGGTTATACTGCTTCTCTGATGACATATAATGTAGAGCCGGTAATTAGTTGTAACCTGTCAGAGTCAGTCATTGGCCGCCACCACATGCGGGCCGCATGCCTACCCCGCACCTGGCTTTTCGGGGTATATGGCCATGCCCACCCATTTCGCGTCTCCATTTCTAGGAAGCTAGCCTAAATCAAATCCTATATACGTTCTATATGTTACTATTGCCGCTTCTCGTCGTGTGCCCTGCTTAAACCAACTGTTCTCACATAATCCTGTTCTTTGCGTGACTTCGCGAGCTTTATCGAAACTTCCTCTCATTCGATTACTTGTGATTACACATGCAGTAACGCGGTTCATATCTATATAATTGATTAATAAGAAGCTTAAGTGAAAAAACTAATCGGGAGACTACTGTGCAAATACTCCTCAGACTCTAGGGTAGTCAACCTTCACCGCGGCCGAATTGACCATCTGCCCGTTCATTCACATAGTCCGTACTGTGACTTGAAGTAATTAAAAGTCGAATCCTGTGTCGATCAAGCATAAACGTCCCCACTACCAATGGAATCGCTACGAACATCCCGAACAGCACCATCCCTAGCACAAACGGCCCTGTCAATCCATTAAGCTTCATAACCCATAATAGAAGACAAAACGCCGCGATCATCGCGAACCCGATGAAGATAAAAGACACTATTGCCACGAACCGCAAGTATCTTCTGTCCCCATCAATCTTATTAGTCCCTGCACGACACACCACGATAATAGAAATACATCCGATGGCGCTGCCCAGGAACAAAGAGCTAGAGTAGGCGAGGATCTTGATGGCGAAAGTCTGGGTGTCGGGCTGAATAGGAAGGACGAGGGAGAAGGTGATAGTGCCAGCGAAAGCGGCAGTGACCAGGAGGGCGTTGGCCAGGTATCTGTAGTCTTCCTGCCAGGGTTTAAATGTCTCTCTGCGTCTAAGACCGTAGCTTTCGGGGTGAGACGGGCGGGGGAGGGACATTATAGAAGGTGTTTTGCTGGTAGGTGGAGGTGAGGATTCAGAAGAGGGCTTGACAGGAGGGTTCACGGTCGTGACAAAATGTGAGGATTGAAGTGTCGCGGGGTTGAGAGGTAGGGAGTGGGGGAAGCGGTGAGAGGAATTGCAGCCGTAGAAAGAGGCGATCGAGAGGAGGACATGATGAGGTTTATCAAGAGGCAGGTACTATTGTTGGAGAGATCCGCAGCATAGTTCGTAAGTCATAGTCCTTGCTCGACAGCTAAGCCTGCTGGTAAGCATGCATGCGAGAGACGCAGCCCCATTTTGCACTGCCCCCGGGCTATATAACTTGCTGTCAAATTTGTTCCTCCTCCTAAAAAATCGATCACTATTCTCCAGTTGGCTCAAATGACAGGTGAGACGGGATTCGCACACACAAGTGATTATTGGATGGTAAAAGGAATTTCAAAGGCGGCCGGTCCCGGCACACCCTCTTTTGGTTCCGGAGGTCACACCCCAGCAAAAATTCACTGTCTGCAAGCCATATACCTAACACCAGTTAGGCGAACACCTATCCAGCAGTGCCTGGATACCAATTGAGACTGCCTAAGGGCAGTGCACGCAACATCAGCAGTACATACCACCAATTAACAATTTACAGCTTCATGTTTATTTTTCAAAAATTAATTTTGCTAGTTGTATTGTTGTGTTATAACGAATAATTAGTAGCTTTAACTGAATTTTGTGCTCTTTAACTGGATGTAGCTATCAGCTGGCGAAGTAGTATTATTTCCACATATGCTAAAGTAGAATAACCAGTCCCGGCACACCTAAACTAGTAAATGATGCTGCCACAGCCATTTTTAGTACAGCCATAGCCTCCGCCTATTTCTGAATAAGTGGTTTCATGCAAGTAAGCCCTATCGTGCAACTGACCTAGCCACACCCCGCTCAGCCACAACGCAACCACATCTTAGTGCGCAGTTCTGCCAATCCACTTTCCCCCTAAAATGCTATTGCTGGAGTGGCACGGAGAAGGGCCTGCTCACTTCGATTGCATATTCTACCCATGAGCGGGAAATGACGTTAGCCTGGATTGGTCACGAGATATTTATTTTGGGGGTGCTAGTACGAAATAGTTACCGTCCGAGGTAAGTTAGGCTCAGGGGGGGGGGAGAATAAAGATAATTTAGAGAAGGTATTTATACTCAGTAGATTTTAGTGACTTGGCCTTTGCTATGATGAGGGGTTGATAGCGGCCGTTGATATTGCCACGGGGCAATGTTGACGGCCCTCTCGTTTTACCTTCCAGCACCAGTCCTTCTCCTTTTCATCGCACCACGTCCGTCGGTCCCTACCTCACCTACCAACTCGCTTGCCAGCCCACGGATCGTAAGCTGGTCCCTTCTGTTACCAGGGATCGCACCTTGGTGCGTGTGTGCTGCTAGCTGCCAGCCGACCCTGGCTAGCGGCCCTGCTACTAGACACGATGATGATGATGATGATGAGGGCCAACCGGAATGGGTGCCAGGTAATCACCCATGAAATATTGAGATTGTGCGATGCAGTAGCATACTGAAAGTAATTCTATTAGTTATCACAGTTATCTACTGTAGAATTAATTAAGTTTTAAAATTTACACCAATATCAAACCATGCAACTCTCATATGCCTAACTCTAGGGTGGAGTACGCAATCGTATGGCACTGATATTTCACAGGTAAGCCTTTATTTTAAGGACTTTGTTAGGTACTTTTCACCGAGCAATCGCTTAACTGGCTATAGGTTGGGTGTGGCGTTACCAAAAAGTCTACATGGTGTTACCAAAACTTCACGTGGCAATACTTAAAGCCTTTCTCTAGATAGTGATTCTTCACAAACTCGAGCTAACTAACCTGTCAGCTAGTGAAAGCTCAGATCCTCACTTTCCAATCGACGTAACCCTAATTGCACAGAGTGGATATGCTCAGTCCGAGTGGTCAAGCGAATTGCTTGACGAAATGAATGCTTAGCTTGACAAGCCGGCGGCTCATTGTTGAACCAGGCATCTTTCGTACATAAGCGTTCTGTTCATGAAATCGCCGCTTTCGCTTTTTCGGTTCATCACACTTTGCAATACAATTTTGCTCCCACTACAGCACGTACTCCACTACCAGCAGTGACTGCAGCACCTCTATCAAAACGAAAGTGTGGTACCTTGACGTCTCACCCTGCTGTACGCGCTTGGTTTGGAATTAGAGCGGCTGCCGAAGAAGCTGACAGCAGCGAAGCAGTAGAGGCAACAGAAACAACAAAGAAATAGAAGATCGCGACAGTGGTAACTAGTAGTGCTGAGGAGGATGAGGGAAGATGCATATGAGGGTGAGACAATTGTAGTTGGTCGCCGCTTGTAACTAGATCAGATAAATTGAACTTAACGAATTTTTTGATACTTTATGACCTGAGCATCTGAAACTTGCATGATTGATGAAATGGACAATTTATTCATGAAATACGCTTCTTGATAGCTCGGACAGAACATATCGCACAGTGTTGCCCCAAAAGATTTGATTTCAGAACTTTTACCTGATCAGTTCCTATCCACCTTCAATAAGCATCACTAATGAACTCGTAGGAAATAAATTGTCATTACGATCCTGCTTATTATTCCATCTAATGATTTCCAATCACTTAGCGCATCGTCGAGAAGCCTGTCCTCTTCATGAAGAACCACTTCTAACTCATAACCTCGAGTCAGAATCCAATGGAAATTTACGAAAACAAGGTAGGATACCAAGACACGTTACAGATCCAAACAGGTGAATCCTGTCCAGACCGATATCACAACGTAGTCACGAGAGCAACAACAAACACGCCCAGCGCCGTCATCATACCAGTCGATGCAGATCGCCTGGGACTAGAGGAACTGCAGCACTTCCCGTTATAAGTAACTTGGTTGGCTTCGGCAGCTACCTGGAAGACGGTACCACCGCCAATGTTGTAGTAATCCACGAGAAGAAAGTTCGGAGCGCGATTCCATTTAGCTGCGGTCCCCATTCCAGTCAGTCTGGTCTCTTTTCCAGAGCCCGTCAAGAATCCGGGAAAAAAAATCGACCCTTACCTATACAAGTGCTCTGCATCTCACCCAGACTCCCAAATCCGGATATGCCATTCGTCTCGAGCAGTAGCAGAGTGCTCGGTAGGAGCAGGTCCAAGGTTTCGATTTTGATCTCGGTATTCAAGTTGTGGTTCGCAATGTACATGCGGCCTGCAGCTTGGACATCGTCGATCCCAGGTGGTCGTTGAACATCACATGGGAAAGAGCGGTTTGTGGGTGAGAAAGGAGTTTCCCAAAGCTGAGAAAACTGGTCGAGGACGTAGGGAACGGTGTTTTGGTTGGCGCCATAATCGAGGAAGATGACGGCGCGTTTTCCTAGGTTGTTTGGCGTAAGCCAGAGCGCTAGTTCTCGAGAGAGCAAACAGCCAAGCATACCTGAATCAATCATGGACTGAAGAGTCGGCCAATCGTTCAGACCCATTGGGATCTTGGGAGGGGTGTATGCGTAAGTATCAAGTCCCGCGCTTTTGATGGGATCTATGTACATCGTCGGCGACACATTGTCGCTGTTGCCTATAAGGATCGTCACAACGTCATTCGGATTTGCGGCCAGCCACTTCACCACGTCGGAGAGATAGTTTTTGATAGGACCTGCATCGATGAAATCGCAGCTCGTGTGACAGAAGTGCAATGCGCCGTTGAGGTTGTGCACTTGGCCCTGCACTAAACAAGCCATCCAGCGCAGACCCACACAGTCAGCTTCTTCCTCTCAAAGAACCAAGCCCGTATTTCAGGCTTTGAGAGTGGGAGTGGGTGAACTTACACATTCTGATCCCATCGTTAAGCTGGGCTGTCACGCTCAAATCCTGGTTGTCGAACAGGTTGCCTTTGGCGTTGAATGGCGAGTTGTGTGCGCATACCTGGGTTATGTTACTGTACTGTCGGCTGCAGAACTCCACATAGCCATTACACGGGTGTGTGCTTGTTGGAGTTGGAGTCGCAGTCGACGAGGAGGCGGTGGTGCTCGTGGAGGAGCTGTTATTTATCGAGGAGCTTGCTGTCTGGTTGGAAGCGATCGTGGGGACGATGAGAGAGCCGGTGGGTAAGGTGGAGACGAGAGTGATGGTGGTTGTTGGAGAGAAGTAGGAGGCGTCTGATGGGATGATGTCTCCATTGTCGGCGATCGAGCTCTTGATGGTGATGACGGCAGCGGAAACGCTGCTGGTGGCGCTAATAGCGGGGATGTTAAGAGTGACGACGCTGCTGGTGAACGTACTCGTAGCTTGCGGTGCAGCTGCCGCTGTCGCGACGACGCCGCCGAGCAGAAAGAGTCTCGTCAAACGCATCGTTGATGAATCGCCTGTAAGAGCGACTGGAGATCGGGGATCCTTTCATTTTTCCTTTTCACTTTCAGCTCCCCTTGGGTCACGAGCTCAGCTACAAACGCCAACGCATGCGGAGGATGCCAGCCTATGAAGCTGATGTTGAGCGCCAGCGGCCAAGCACTGTGCCTACTCTGTAGAATCTCTCCGCTTGTGGAATGGTCTAAGATGATGAATACCCAATTGCAGCAGAGAAGTTGTCTAGCTTCAGAAGGCATCAGCCAGGCGACCAATCAACGTCTGTACTTCATTAAAAATCGCCATAAGGGAATAACAAGATCTCGAAGGCGGGAAAGGGAAATATCATGAGAATTACTCCGTACAGGCTTGCACAGTGATGACATTTCCACAAACAATTCCTACTCCCATCCATCTCAATATGCCATCGTGGTATTTCCAGCAAGATCAGGAATATTATCTCTAGATAAATTCTGACGATGAAAATGTACATGCATACATAATTTCTCATCACGCTGAAGTCCGACCGACCGATAATAACAAAACCCCCAAAATAGTTAATGAAACGATTATCGCGATTTTTCTTTTCTAGTAGAAAGTGGCGACATTTTTTCTCGAATTCCTTTGAAAATAAGATCAGCTGGAATCGTCAAGAGTATGGTATTCGTTGCGGAGGGGGCGCGGAGCACGGAATACAGACACAAAGGAAAATTAGACTCACTCTTCCATCAGAAGAGTATTCAAATAGGATATAAGGAAGGATATACAGAGGAATTATTAGACGACTTTTCAACAGCATTCCATATCGATACGTGCCATAAAGATAAATAAGAAATAGAACAGGAGGAGAGAAAAAAGCGGGCTGGTTGACTTATATTCTTGTGGCACGTCCAATCCGGATCATCAACAAAATAAAAATAAAACAGGCAGAATCTTCTACCTAGAATTATTTACACAACCCTGGAATACACACGCGCATGCATCCTGTTCTATCATGTGATGCGGAAAAGTCATCTTGCTTTGCGTCCGCCTTCCCTAGTCCTAACCATCTATATCTCCGACGACAATATAATAATATAATTCTTTCCTCTCCCACGAGAGAAAAAAAAAAATAGGTTGCTTGCATATATTATCTACTACGCAGTATGTACCGGCAGGGGGAGAGAAGGGGTCGGGGATTGAAAAGTAAAGTTTTTTTTAATTAGAGGAAGGGGAGAATGACTGGGAAGATATACGTGGATATATGTCTCGCGTAAATTCACAGCCACCAGATATCCCTGGAGCAAGATGATTCTACTCCGTATCCTACCGCAGTACCTCGATGAGATGACTGAATGCGCCAAATTTCCATGCTTTATATGATTGTTGTACGAGCATGTTGTATGCTGGTGTGTTGCAGCCGGGACTTTTTCCGTCGAGCGAGTGAACCGAGTCCCAGCCTTAAAATATCCGTTTTATTCATCAAGCATCAAGGGTGTGACGAAAACGAATGCATGAAAATAGGGGTATCATATGGATTAGGTTTTCGCAGTGCAGTACTCCGTACTCCGTATACTTTTAAAGAGAACCAGCAGTACCAGAGAGAAAGTGGATGGGTGGATGCGGGGAGCTCTCCGCGGACGCATGGTGATCTAGGCACTGCCTCTCCCCACTTTCCTGGTACTGCGGTTCTACGCAGTACAGAACGGCGCGTTTCAGATGTGCCTGTGCGCGGCGGTGTCGGTCGGCCTTGACCTTGTTAAGCTTTCAGGCGAGTAACGTACCTGAGTTTAGCGTGGGGTTCTGCAAGACCAGATGGAATATTTATTCTTTTCATTGACACATGTACGTAACGTCCCGGTCGCTGATGATAAGCTGATATTGTACTCGTATGGAGGGCTAACACAAAACGAAATCCTGACATGGGGATTTCCCATCCACTCCATCTTTGTCTATTTTCCTGCTGAGCACTCGCGGTTGTCGCAGCGACATGTGCTGTACTCCGTAAACTAATACACTTTGTACTACGGAGTTATCTTTGCTGGGTACTCCTTACTACAAGTACACAACCGAAATTAAGCTTAAGGTTGTCGCCGCCACACTCGAGCCCGGTTCCTTCGTTCCGCTTTCCCCGGTCGGGAGGAGGGAATTGTGCATGTACCACTGCAACGATACCTTGGCAGGCTTTTCCCCCTGAAAGTGAATTGTGTTACACGGATCGCAGGTTTGATTTGCCTTGACATTGGGTTTCTGGTTCCCGCAAAGGGGTTCAGCGATAGCCACCAGTAGTTTTCCGAGTCTTCCCTCTGCACTAATAAAGCCACCGGCCGTCCTCTCCCGTCGCCTTCCACCACCACTCACAGCCCTGCTCCAACAACGGCACGCACGCGACAGACGGAGCGGAAAGAAGAAACAAGAAACTCTAAAAAGACTGAAAACAACAGTGGATATGCGTGCTGCTTGTCCCCGGCAGCCCGCGTCTTGATGCCGGTGCTACGCGGCGTATACCCCCGAACATACGCGGTACTACGATGCTTGCCTCTACGGAGTACCTTGCCTATCATCATCCTGCATGCTGCTGATGGGGCATCCCGCATCTCGGGCTTACCCTGCCTCCCTCTGATTAGTCGGAAGCACAAGAAGCAGAACCTCTCCCACCTCTTCCTGAAACGAACATACCGAACGTACCATACCCACAATCCTTTACCATTCTTCCTTTTCTTCTTCCTTATCCCCCACTTCTTTGACCCTTTTTTTCAGCGTACTGGAGGTGGCTATTGCGTTTGAATGATTTGAACGTAAGGCTGCTGCGTTTCTGAAAAGCTCTCGCTTGGGTTCGACGACCTTCCTGATTCACCATATCGTCCGCTCGCTACACACGACACGACGTCAAGAACCGACAATTGCAACGACACGCTATGGCCGTGATCGATATCAGTGGTGTTAGCTCTTTGGGCCACAACTGGGGAGCCATCAATCTTGATGCCGTGGGCAAGGGCTACATCGTCATCCTTGTCGTCTGGTCTGCCGTCGTGTTCGCTGGTCTCTTCTTGCTCCACCGACACCGACACCTCTCCTTCATCCGTATGCGCAACGTGCGATTGACCATTGCCGCCGTGTTGACCATCCACGTCTACCTCTCGCTCGTTTTCCTCGTCTATCCTCTCAACGGTTCCTTCCCGTGCGATGCAGAATTTTGGATCATGAGCATCTACTTGCCTTTCGGCATTGCTCTCTTCCAGGCACAGAACCTGCAGCTCTTGAGTTTGAGCTCCATGCAGAAGAGGTTGATGTTGCATCCGCAGACTCGTCCTAGGGGAAGCATACCTAGGAGGATTGCAGAGCTACGCAAGGCGTGGAAGCAGATGAATCTGATGACTCGCTTGTATACGTTGATTGGGGTGGGGATGATTGTTCAGGTATGCACATCTGGGCGATCTTAGGTCATTGGCGCCCGCGCAAGACAACTGACGAACTCCCCAACAGTTCATGGCGGCATTGATCATATTCATGGTGTCTCGGAAATTCCACCGGTTTGGTATAGTCTCGCATAATGAAGGCCCTACTAAATGTCGAACCGGATGGGAGTGGTATGTTTCGCTTCGCCTCGGGGGTCTGCATAAATATAGAGTCAACCGCTAACAACCTCCGTGACGATATGACAGGCTTCCCTCCATCCTGTGGCAATTTCTCTGGGCATTTGGATTCGGGCCTTTAGTTCTCTTCAAGATTCGGCGCATCAAGGACATTCATATGTGGAGACTGCAGACCAGTCTGTGCATCATCTCGGCGTAAGGCACCCTGCAAGTATCCGGCGATTAGAACGCTTCGACTAACTAATCGGTGCGGATTGTAGTCTTCCAGGATCACCGCTATGGATGGCGGGTGTATACTCTCCCAAATTCGAGATTATCGGCAAATACTGGCCCCCGGCGGTATGGTAAGTTCAAAAAGACTCGCATCACCGATTGTGTCGTGGCAGGTGGCTAATTATAGCAATGGTTAGGTTTGCTCCTGGTCTTATGATGATGGAATCCGTCAGCATCTTCTTCCCTCTCCTTGAAGTGTACACAGCCAAGAAATTCCGCGAGTCGACCGAAGCTGCGATTGACGAATGGGAGAAGAAACGCCAAGCTCTTGATATTTCTGATGGGAGCTCGCAAACCCTCTCCACCACCACCACCTTGACACGCCGCAAGAGGCCTGACATGTACAGCATGCAGGCTCTGGAGAAGGCTCTCGCTACCGATCCCACTGAGCTGCTCCGCTTCGCCGCTATGAAGGAGTTCACGGGTGAGAACATCGTTTTCCTCACACAAGTCCGTGACTGGAAGGCCGGCTGGATCCGACTCTCCAAAAAAGGAAACCTCTCCTCCGAGGCACGCCAGCAGCTCTACAATGAGGGTGCGGACATCTTTGCACAGACAGTTTGTCTACAAACATCTCCGTTCCCTGTCAACCTCGAGAGCAAGGCGTACTTTGATCTCGAGGGGATCTTCGGGAGGAAGAACACGTCTGGCAACGACTCGGACATCATCACACCGTTTGCGCACCACCAGTTTGGGTCGGACACTCAGAGCTTCTCCAACGTCTCGTCGCAGCAGAAGTCGAATAGTCAAGAGTTCATTGTCCCGCTCTCTGCGTGGGAGCAGCAGATTCCCGATGGGTTCGATGAACATGTCTTCGATCTTGCCGAGAAGTCGGTCAGGTACATGGTGTTCACAAACACATGGGCCAAGTATGTTTTACCAAACCTACCCATCTATACCTGCCTGAAGACACACACTGACATGTCTTCACGTCCCTCCAGATTCTGTGACTCGCGAGAGACAATGAGTATCGTTTCCACCGAAGGCGCTCGCTCGAACGCATCGTCATTCAGTTTCTTGTCCAAATTCACAAAGGGTTGATCGTGGAGTCATCCTAAACAAATGGACTTTGCAATATACAAGCACTTTTTATTCTCGACTCTCTGAATTCTCTCGAATCCGCTAGAAATTATAAGCAGGCAACGGCGAATCTCGGCGTGGTTTGTTTGCTCAACATATTTTTGCTCTTGAGACGGTCGCTGTCTGGTTTTATTCCTTTAGAAGTTATATACCTTTATGCTATTTGCCTTTGCAGGTTTGTGTTATTATCCACAGGTGCACTCTTGATTACGTATTCCTTGTGATCTCATCTCATATCGTCATCGCTCGTGGGTGGGGCGGCAAGAACGGGTCATGGGGGGAGACCTGTGTAATGCTATGGCAGATAGCTTTCATTGAAAGAACATGGCTATGTAATGTCATCATCATATCGAATAACACTCCGGATGAGTTTTATCCTGATGTTTCGCAGCTGGACGCATATATTTCCATGGACCATCATCTATCTCGCTCGCTCCTGCAGAAATAAAGCAACATGTTCTTTTCCTCCCAGAATCGAGGGTCTGGACTCCCGATAAATGGGTGCGCTGGAGCGTTTTAGTTCCTTGTATGTAGCTAGTCTAAATAAATAAGAAAAAAGAGAACATGTTGAAGGTTAGAGTACAGGATTTGTCTGGGGATAGCTGTACGAGTAGGTCGCTGTTGACCACGACGTCCTCGTCGATCTTATGGGACACCCAAAGTAGCTAATTGAAAAAGGAAAACGGGGGCTGGAAAACGGCTGGCGAGCGAAATCGGGCGCAGTGACGCAGGCACGGAAGGGATCTAGTATTATTATATTTTTCGTGCGCACATGCATCCGTTCTTGCGTGAAGGACTCCGATTGGGTGGTTTTGTTTTTTTTGGACAGGGCAGGTACAAGATATGCTTGTGGAATCTGGATCATGATGCGCATACGTACATACAATATATGTATGCGGATGCGGATTGATGCATACGAAGGTGGATGCGGAAAGGCGGAAGGAGGAAAGATACCCCTTTTTGGGGGGACGGGTGGAGAGTGGAATGTCACGCAAGTGGGTGAGGTGACTATTGGCGGGGTCTTGGAGTACTCCGCTTGGAAGGGGGCTAGGGCAGAGTGAATTGTGGACCAGGTGATCGCGTTCTTTTGGTTGGGGAAGTTGAGCCTTTTGGAGCCTTTTTATTCTGAAAATCTTCACACCAACTTAGTCTCAAGAAAACCATCTCATACGAACCATAAGATCATCCATCATCAGAACCCAGCTGGAGCAATTATCCTGCTGAGGTGGCAATGAAAAGCATGGGCTCCGCAGAGCAGTAGGATAACTATTTGGGAAATACCGGGAGGCCAAGGGAAGAGATGTGGTGTTTTGAAAAGGACGTGCCATCAAGAGAGCACTCAAGAAATATACTCCGTACTAGTGGCTCATATCATAAATACAACTATACCGGACCCTCTGAACTATAATCTATCCTTCGTGGTTGTGGAGCTGCAGCCATTAGCGTTGAGGTGCTTTGATGGGGCAAGGAGAAAAAACACAGATGGCGCCCCGCCATTGATGATTGGTAACTAGGTTGGAATTCTGTGTCGAGGTTCAGCTGGATGGAAGAACCTTATTGTTCGGCTTGTCGTGAAGCTAGCTATCTAAGCTGGTACATCAAGTTTCAGCTGTGCTAGCTAGCATAGCCTAGGTGGGGTAGAAATCGAGATGTCACCTCTGCTCCGAGTCTTATCACCTCTCATCCTCCTCCACCAACTGAACCGTTCCACTCGAGACCATCAATTTCGTGGCTGCGCCGATAGTCCGTGACATATTTGACATTCTATGGAGCTCTCCCTTCACGTTCTTGATCATTGCGTTGTACGAGCTGGAGCTGATGGTTGGTCTGGCGCTTTAGGACCTGATGGTGGCTAAGAGGTCTCGCAACGATATGCAACGATACGCGAGCGAGGATGGAGTGGAGTGGACTTTGATGCATGTCCTATTTGCGAACATGGGTGGTTTTGTCCTCAAGGTCAAGTGTCCCTGTTCTACTCCGGCTGTCAAGCGCGTTGTTTGATCAAAATAATGATTTATTGATTAATGGATTCGTTATGCAACCGCCTGGATATTTCGAATGGTGGTGACTTATGACTAGTCAAACCTCTAAGTGTTCCCACCCTGTAATGCAGCGGCCCAACCAAGCGTTGTAGCTTCTTTTCAGAATAGTCAGCTTCAAGCAATTTTCGCCGGGCGCCACTATTAGTAAAATATACAGACCCAACCAGACCATTTACATCTCAGGCAAGTCCCTTAACTGAATCAAGTTTACTGCTATTTGGATTAGTTACCAGTGGGGCTATCATTCCCGCCGCTGAGGTTGCCAGTGGGAATACCGGTACTCATTTACTAAGCTAACCACTACCACTAGCCCGCCCCTACAGAGCAAGATGAACGCAACCCCAAACCACTATAGCCAAGAACTAAGGAAAGGAATAGCCACCCTAGAGCGCTTCACGGCGGTGTAGCTATAAATCGCATGTCCCAGTGGACTCTCGACTGGGCCTTGGCTGGTAACTGATCTTGCACAGGGGACCTGCTAACCATATTAGGGTGTGCATAGTGAATCTGTCTCTGCATACCCAATCCGTCTCTCCAAATCCGTCTGGCGGAAGCGTCTGCCCTGAGCCGCGCCCCTGGCGATTTCGCAACTGGAGATCACGACCCTAGCTTTATCTGTTTGCGCTTTCATCACATACCCCAAAATGTCGTTGTGCCCATTGAGATCATAGACTCAGCCCCCATCATCAAAATTAACGGTAGGGGCGGAAGTTGGCTCCGAAACACGCTCCCAGGGTTCTCTCAAACCGTCCATATAGCAAACCCTATCTCAAACGACCGTGAGGTCCAAACGAACTTCGAATGGCTAGTGAGACGGGCCGGTTTGATCTTCATTGCGCCAGCATTTTGTTTGGCGCCGTGCATTGTCTTGTATGGGATTTTCACTTTCCCCATCCGATCGAGAGGATACTGTAGAGGGTTTCGTCGGTAGTTTCGGCGGCCTCGATGCCAGTCTTCTATATTGAATCTGTACGGAAACGTGGCGACGGGTATGGGATTTTAACGTTGATAGGGCTCGCCATGTTATCGATGTTAGGAATGCTGGCGGTTTCGGTTCGGAAAGCTGGATCCGGTTGATCCAGGGGCTCGGCGATCCAGGGGGTATGGAACGCACCATTCCAGTTGCGTTCGGAGCTTTCTCTACAGCCACCTAAT
The DNA here is from genome assembly GCA_022345705.2 of Sabuloglossum arenarium. Classification (NCBI taxonomy): domain Eukaryota; kingdom Fungi; phylum Ascomycota; class Geoglossomycetes; order Geoglossales; family Geoglossaceae; genus Sabuloglossum; species Sabuloglossum arenarium. The sequence continues at coordinate 9,020 of JAJDMY020000530.1, read as the reverse complement.
TGATTGATGTTACTGTGGTATCGTTGTTTACCACTTCGTAGTCCATTCGTGACTGCTAATTCTGGCATTTTCATATATGCTTTCGATGCCACTTGGTAAATGGCTTCGGGCTATGTAATAGGCAGTTAGAAGTCTATATAAGGCCTCTACAATCTACGTAGTTTAGTTAGAATTAATTAAGACAATTCAAGACGCTAATACTGAGCGTATCTTCAATTATAATGGCTTACCCTTTTGCTCGTTTATATTTGATGGTGGGAGCTTTCCGTACTCTTGTTTTTCTACCACCAGAATCTTTCATCTCAACCTGGGTGACTCAGGTCCCCGCATGTGAGCTAGTCTCATGACCTCTACCAGGGCAGATGTCGCGCCAATTTCTAGACATCTGGTTAAGGAAGTTTTCTGAGTAGGTCATTAATGAGGGATATTCAGTGGGATGCGGTGGTGATCGAGTCATTTAGGACTCACTTGTGGTTAGGATAACTGTTGCCTGAAGTACGAACGAAAGTAGCTATGAATCTCATATCGCATTGCTGTCTCGTGTCTCCTTCGTTCGGTCCTAGAAGAAAGAGCTGCTAGCCAATAGACAAACGATTAATAGAGAGAGCTTCTGGCCAATCACCTCTTCGATTAGGTAGTAGGCAGCAAGTAGATTGACTTCATTGTCTTGCCAGGGAGCTCTCTAGAGTGGGTGGTGGAAAGTTTGTCTGTTTTCGCGGGCGCGACTCAGGGCAGACGGATTCGCCAGACGGATCTGGCCAGACGGATTGGCTATGCGGAGACGGATTCACTATGCACACCCCCTGTTAGGAAGCTCTGAGAGGTAGGCAACACCCCTTATGGAATGCTTTGCCAATCGAGCCACACCCCCCGCCTATTTCCAGTTAAGAGTTTAACTGGGCGTGTTAGTATATAGCGTAATAACTATAAGTTGGGATAATTATATTCCATTAAAGTGTTTCTGCCATGTAATGAATATAAAAATGATGTCGAGGTGATGTTTAGTAGGGTGTTAGGCGAGGCGTCTGGCTTCAGTTAAAGAACCGCCTAAGACGACTGTAGCTTAGTAGATAGCGGTCGATACCCCCCCAGTTGTTGCCGGTGACACTTCAGAAACTCAGCATAGACTCTGCGCCTGATGCAAGCGCCTGTACCTAAGGGAAAATTACTCCATACATTGGAGCTGTTATCCCCACTGCAGGGTGTGACCGCACTGATGTACGTTGCCAGTGTGTGTATCTTTTGCTAGTATTGCAATCCATGCGCTCATACGATCAGCAGATTCATTGAAACAAGGCCATATGGACAAAACACGATTCAAGAACGTCACCGCCGAGTTCTCGTCAAAGTTCGAGAACGTCAAGCGCCTGACTGAAGAGCTACGTCGGGTGCTATTTCCAATTCAAGGTGGATCACTCTTTACAGGAACGTACAGCGAGCCCGACGGGATTATCAGCATGTACGACTAGATGATCAACGCATTCAACAGGGCGATTGATACTATGGACTGAATGGGAGAGATTGGAAGAGGAATAGGGGTCGGTAAAGCTGCATCACAATGTCACCATGCTCGGGAAATAGCTATAGGGATGGGAATGGATTTTGCGGAATGAGCCATCAAGCTCATGGCAGGAATGTTGCGAAGGGAAAACCCAGGCCACAAAATGTGTTGGTGTGAAATCCTTCTGTGAAGCGATTCGCCACAACCCAGCTGGCAAGACACTCACCTTGATCAATTTGTTGCCAAGAGGTGTGTCGCAACCCCCTTCGCTGAGTGATGAAATTTTTCATTCGTTCATTCCGAACTGTGCCAGCTCAGGGGTTATGTAGCTATTTCGCCCTCACAAACTAATTCTCCCTCACCCGTTATCCCCCGTCGGTACACGATATCCACCATGGTTAAAGCCAGCCGTGCAGCAGGCCGAGGAACAGGTCGTTCGAGGTGTTGACAATCCTCCACAGTTACTTAGCCATGGGCTCAGCTGTTGAAAACGCAGTAGAGTCTTTTACGTATGGTCTACGGCAGGCCCTCCGATCCCGGGCATCATGGTGAGTGTCTTGATATTATCGCATGGATTCCAGCCAACTGGATGGCTTAATCTCAGGATACGACGCGTCAGCCCGATTGGGCTACCTGCAAAGGACACCGTCATCAAGACCCTACTTGCCCTAGAACTGCCATTACGACATTTTCCCGTGGCTCGACCTAGACGATCCGGCCACCTTTGAACAAAGTCCCTGCGAGAAATTTATATTACAGGGCATTGCGAACGCGCGAGCAAGCGGCCTGCGCATCGGCGACTTTGACAAAGCTCGCTATGCAATCTATTCCGCTACATACAACGAACGATACATCGAGAAAAGACGGAAGGACATCTTTTTACCAGGGTGGCGACGCATTGGATATGTCTGATGATTCGACGGTCAGTAGCACTCGGTTTGTGTACGCGGGAGCTATACTCACAATATCGCAGGGCTACGATGACGGCCTCGATATCAGCGATACAGGAAACACAATGGTAACGCCGGCCGGGATCGACATGGCACCCTCAGAATGCCGCAAGGATGCCAAAAGAAGGAACGTTCCGAAGAAGCTCAGCTACGACGAATGGACAGCACGCGAGAGAGCCTTCCATGATTCCCTATGGGCCGTTGCCTGGCTCTACGAGCCGATACCCCTGGACACCATCTACATCGCGCAGGACAAGTATTGTCAGGATACGTACCCATGCCTAGCAGTTCCATTATAGGGATCCGCTGAAGCACTTCGTCGCGCCGTGGTACAGACAACGATACTCTGTGGTCCACTTCAAGGAGCGTGTGCGCGGACGACCACCAACGGGTTCCCCTACCGGGGAACACATCCTTATCTCCAAAATTTTCTCGGTGACGCCTTTCAAGACTTGTATAGTACAGTTGATGTGGCATAAGAAGTCAGTTAATTCGCACAGCTCATCACAGATTATAGTTTTGCCCTAGTCGGTGTAGAGAACGCCCAGGTTATTGAACGTCTCTAGTGTCGACCTGTGGTCCAGCCCCAACGTCTTCTCGCACCCCGCCAGAGCTCATTCACATATCACCTCCGCAGTGCGTTTGAGATTGATCCAGCGGCGCAGAGAAAATGGGCAATGAAGGGTCGACGTGGTTTTGAAAAGGTGATGGAGTCGGCGGGTTTCTTCGGTATCCAAGACTCTTCAAGCTTGTGAGTTAATACCTGAACTTCACAGTTCTGACATCGTTGCGTTTGTAAGCTCGAATGACCTTGAGTTTGTCTCGTTGAGACCAACGATCGAGGCCCTGCTTGGACCAGTGGAAGCCGCTGCCGCGACTGATGCACCAATGATAGTTCCAGTCATTCGTTGCCGCAGAGTTTCTTGATATGGATGTCCCACTCAAGAACCTCAATTTCTAAGTCTCTCTCTATTCACTTGTCAGTCTCAGCTCGAATGCGTGAGGCTTTGGCTTCTCACCTATAAATAAAATAAGTATCCGCCTCGCCGGCCAAGATTCCCTCCTCTCCCGGCTCTCAGTCTTCCTTGGCCTATCCTTCGCCATCTCTGCAAGACCTCTCGGAGGAATCGCCAAGGGCGCGAACAGCTAATGAATGTTCTCTTTACTGGGTATCGAGGTATCGAGATTTCGGAGAGTAATCGACTTCTGAGAGCTGGATTGAGAATGGCATGGCGAGCGGGAGCTTACTCTAGAGAAGAATAGTTCCTGGAAGAAGAGGGAAAGGGGCCACTTATATATACCTTTTGCGATATCCAGTAGAACTACATGTGCCTGGTCGACGCGTTCAGGTCATTCTCTCCGGCACAGCCGAAGCTGTTGAACAGCTGTAAGCCAATCGACAGGCTGATCTTGCTGCTGGCGCAGGCCATGCATTTAGTCATGCCTTCCAACATACAACCCACCCCTGACCGAGCCCGAACCCTGGATTGCTAAAGAACTCATCTCGCATACTAGGAGGCAAGGTTATGTGCGGGCCATCCATACCACGTACCAGCTCAGCCAGCTTGAAAGGCTGGGATGAGACATTCCTTCATCCATGGCGTCGCTGGTGGAACGCCGTGACCCAATCGATCCCACACCCACCAGTTCCCTACCTGCATCTTCGCCGCACTTAGAAACGAGTGCCCCCTCCTATACGCACAGCCCTTTAACTCCGCCGATGTGCCTTATCGCGGGTTTAAAATAACTACTGCCTGAGCTTCAGCGCTATCCAACAGTGTCCCACCCACAGCAACTTGACACACGCCAAAAGCCCTGCTCCTTCACTGCAAGATTGCCCCTGGCTCAGAAGCTGCTTCGGTTCGAAAAGAACTCCTGACTGATTCCATGCTACGTGAACCGGGGATCGTCGTGGCGATATCAGGGGCTTGATCATGCATTTCGTAGGTGATTCGTCAGAGGTGCAAAAACATGGAGACTACTGGCACGGTCCAGAGCGGAAGTGCAGTGTTCTTGCGTCATTCAGCACCAACTGGGTGAAATTCTGAGGCGCCGGATGTTGAGATCCCCTGCGACCGGTTTCGGTGTTGCCGGATCGAAGGGGGCTTAGGGGTGAGATAGTTCAGGGCGAGCTGGAAATTGACAAGCACGTCCTCTCTCTATCCTTCCTCCCCTGGGTTCAGCTCGTCCAAACTTCGTGCTCCGCCGCCTCAGAGAACCAATAGGTATATCCTTGAGCTGTTGGCGCAGTAAGAGTTGCCGCTGAAACACGCCATTCACAGGCCCTCTGTCGTACCACCAACAGGGCTATGCTCCCATGCGCGCTCATTTAGACCCTCACCACTGGTTTCACCTCCAAAAGCCCTCCTGATCTGGTGCCTGTTCCGTAAACTCCTGCATGACCCAAAAGTCTCACCGAAGAGTCCTGCCACTTTCCTCGCCGCACTGTCATCTCCTCCGCTTCTTGAGGCTAGTTAAGGGCGAGACACCTTGCAGGCAGCCGTATACACATGCCTCCGCTTTGGTAGACGACATGTGCGAAGGCTGACAGGTCGTTTCCCTGCTCAGCTCTCCTAGGTGGATTGTTGGGGGACTGTGTTACAGGCTGGCGTATCCGAAGGCACCGCCATCCGGCGCCAAAGATGGGCTCTCAACAACGCCAGAACAAGTGGCTTTAACGGAGCCATCGAGAACTGCGTTGACGAAGCGGCCAGCAAAGGGCTCAGTGATACGTATCTCTCGCAGGTGAAACGTGCGGGAAGAAGGTCCATAATATCCCCGCGACGGGGGTTAAAGTAGGAGCTCGCATATGAATGTTGACCCGTTGCCTCGGCCCGTGAGCAGGCCCAGCAGGAGTGACCGCATGATCAATTGCCAGTGCCCACGCGGGCAACGCCCCTACCTCGGACAGCAATATCACCCGTCAGCTCGAAACTGTCTAGATCTCGCGGCTGATGCCTACAGACCGCTGAGGCAATGACTCCGTGCAGGCTAACGGTTCTCCGCGGAGCGCGGTGGAGGCCGTTGTTGCCTAGAGTGGTCGCAGCAGGATCGCCTTCTCAGTTCGTCATGCAATGAGTCGTCCAGACGGAGATCGTCGACGCCATTTCCCAAAGCAGGGTATTTCTACAGCCACCGAAAACAAGTCTTACCCCCACAGCCCTCCGGTGAGCTCTCCACTGCATGAGGACAAGTGGCCTCCGCAGAGCCTTCAAGCGTTACAAAGCGAGCGTGGCGGTCAGAATGGAAAGCTCAATTGTATAGGATCTAACAAACGAAAATCGGAAGAAGATATATTGATAAAATCAGAATAAGAGAATAAAGCAATCGGTTGCATACGACCTGTTGACCACCGCTCCGAAAGCTCCATGGAGCTGACTGCCTTATCAATGCATTGCCTACGTGGACAACGTCCCACCCTGAGCAGCAACGTCACCACCTCGTATAGCTCGAAATTCACCCAGACTCTTACGACCGTTGCCTCGTGAACGAAACCACGACTCAGCAAGCCAATGGCCTCGTAGGGCATGGCGTGGGCTGCTGTTGCCCAGAGGGATCGCAGCAGGATTAACTCTAAAGTCATCATGCCATGAATCGTCCCAGCGGGGATTGAACGAGCCTGTACAGGGACACGACTTCCGATCCCCGTACGATTCCACGATGGTCGGCAACACCGAGGGGAGCTGAGGAGTTTCAGCTGCGGCGAGGCGGAGCGTAGTACGTCGGGTGAGTTGCGATCCGGGAGATTAAATGGCTCATGGACATGGAGAGTTGACGTTGACGTTGAAAGAGCGGCTATGTCGAAGATGTTGACGTGATTGATTGATTATATCATAGTCCGATCCAACCGCTTAGTTCAGCTGCGGCGTCGCCGGGAAGAGTGTTTCCGGCTTAGTTACATTATATTCCATGAATTCTGGCTCTTAGCCACTTCGGCCATGCCTCCTTCTGCTGTATACTGCAAGTTGTGTGGCTTTTGTGTGTGCTTTGTGGTTCCATTCCTTCTCTTTTAGTTCTGTAGTGAAGTAGCTCGGTACAGCTTAATTAACTGTGTCTGTATCATGAATTTAGCTGCTTTGATAGCTAGTACTAGGGTATTCCGTAAGTCCATCACTCTTTTCTGTTTTCCTATTCCATCTTCTTGCATCTGTTTTCTTAGGTCTCTATAGTTGCTGCATTCTAGCAACACGTGCGCACCTTCATCCTGTACGTGAAGTCCTAGTTTCTCTGTACGCATTCGAATGATCATAGAGCTTAAAGGCCGTGGTATTTATGTGCATTTAGGACTTTCTTGTTCGGGTTTGGTATTATTTGATATAAGGTCTCTATTCCATGCCTTAGCCCATTCTGATGAAGATGGAGAGGCGGGTCGTCAAGCAAGGCGCTTGCTATCAGGCGTTTTACAAAAAAAAAAAAGCCCAAAATGTTTTCAGTTTTTACTGTGAAACTAAACAGAAAGTCATCGTCACTGGGGAAAAGTCATGCTAATATTGTATTTGAGCACGACGGGCGGTTTTCAATGCTGTACACCACAGAACCTGAAAGCGCATGGCTCTATTGAATGCCTGTCAGCTTACATGCTATTTACGCCCGCTTCATGTAAACGCCTCTTTTGTTTCCAGCAAAGCAACAATGATAGCTGGTGTAGTATAGGATTTCTGCATGTACTAACGCTAGGTTCAAACAACATTCCAAAACAATGACAGGCAGCCCTTTCAACATCCACTCGGAAAAGATCACGGCCTCGTAGATAATATCACGAAGCTCCCTGGACAGATTGAGAAAGGTGGACATTCTGGAAGAGGTGGTTCTTTTAAAGGTTTGAGGAATTATGGGAATGGAGAGAAGTGTGGAGAGAGCTTATTGTCGTGCGGGGCAAGGCTGAGTCCCGTTGTCCAGCCCCAAAGGGGGCCGGAAACTATTTTGGTATTGGTGCTGGCGACCAGACATGATCGTCGTTCGTCACGAGTGAGGTGAGTAACCATGCTGAAGGGATATTGTCGAGCTGGTATCAACTTCAAATTTTATTAGATGTCAAGTTATGAGATAGTCATATCCATCCCCCGGTTTCCTCGATTTGAATGCCAAAACTCAAAACCACGCCTCGGATACCGCCACACCAAGATAGAGACCACAACAGCCAGGATTGGAATACTCAGCCCGACACCTAGTGCGATATTGTCGCTCCGACTTAGACCCCTATTGCGCTCGCCACTGTCTATTTCGAGCGTGATTTTGGGTCCGGAAGCTGAGGTTGTGGTGGCTAGCGGAAGAGACGGCTGAGGCGATGTAGCTAATATGGAGAGAAGCAATATAAGTCGGGGAACGCTCATAGTGACTGTTATTGTAGTAGAGTGAAATGCGCAACAAGAACATAAGAAACCATTGGCCACCAGCTTACCAGGAAAGAAAAAAGTAGGGTTCCCCACTCACTTGCCGAACCAGAGCTTGAGCCTGATGATGCTTTTACAACCGCCGTGCTAACAATGATTCTAGTCACCGTTGGTTCGCTGGTCGGAGTTGTTGATTGTATTGTTGACTCTATAGTAGTAGATATCGGAGGTGCTTTCGTATATCCGGCGCTTTGGCAGTAACCAAGGTAAACGCTCGTGGCGCTGGAGATGTCGACAGTGTTTGCGCAGGACGTTTTCGCGCAGCTAGAGATTGCATTTTCTGCTATGCTCTGCAGGTCCGGCCGACATACACAGGAATTCACCATGTTTCCCTCACAACTGAGCAGCTTAGGAATCGGGTTGTTACATCCAATGGCGTTACAGCCTCCGGTACCGAGACAGCTTTTTGCACAGTCTCTTAGCGATTTGTAAACATCATTGTTGTACAAATCCCAAGTGCCATCAGCGGAAGCGACTCTGTAGGGCGAGAATGGAGTAAGAAGCGCGAGCAAGAGAATAATGCGGGCCATGGAGATCTATATTCCTTGTGATGAAGAGCGACAATTACCTCAACGGAAGAGAGCTAAAGAGAGGTTCTCGAGAGGCTCTCTTACAGAATAAAGCCAAACCCCTATTCCGCTTGGCGAGAAACATGGCTTAGTCTTTCTTCGTTAGCTTAATCTCTTTTGAGTTCATCACACAGCATGCGGTAAATGATGCTTGTTGCTGGGAATAGCAGCTGGTAAGATAAGATACTCTCGTAGAAATTGATTGGCTGCAAAGTTAGGTTCCTGTATGCGGAATCAAATCGCTAAAGCGGCCAGAGCACTAAAAATGCGGTCGCTGCTCTAACGAATTCGAACAAGTCGCCCAGCCTCTTATATTCCATCCTACAGTGCTCCGTACTAGGTCAAAAGTTTCCATACGCTTACATGACATCCAGCATTTTTTTTTTCTTGCTCAGCTCCTCCTTCAGCTGCCAAGCGGGGTAGCTAGGATATGAAGAGACAGCTTCTCCCATTGATGTCGCGACATTAGTCTACGGAAATACTAAGATAACGTAATTCACCACGTGATGCCCGATTGCGCGTCATGCCCGATTTTTACCGACGCGTCAAGCATGCTTCAAGCATGGATTCCATGAGCCACGACGCTCGGATCGAGGCTGCAATAGCT
>JAJDMY020000529.1:0-25955 GCA_022345705.2 Sabuloglossum arenarium | reverse complement strand
CCTCAGCGAGGAGGAGGGTGTTGAGTTTAAGTTTTGGGGTGGTGCGGAAGGAGGATAGGATGTGTGAGAGGAGGGAGGGAAGGGGGGATGATATGGCAGTATTCCAGCTATGGTGATATATAGACAGTCCATCGAGCCACTCAAAATTAAAATTCATTACATCACCCAGCACCCCAGCACATACCACGCATAGCCAGACACATCTACATTTCAAAGAATCCATTTCCCATTTTCAATCAACATTAACAAAAAAGAACAAAAAAAAAATCCCAGATACCCATCTCATCTCATCTCCCATCACTCTCAAGAAAAAGAAGAGGTAGGAGAAGAAGAAGAAGAGCAAGCACACACACAAGAAAAGGAGAGGAGGGATAAAAAAAAAAAAAAAGGAAAAGAAAAAGGAGATGATTCCCCCCATCCCCCCATTTTTATGAGCCACCACGATGAAGCTTTTTTTTTAATGATAAAATAATTTACATGTGAACGTGTGCGTGTGGAGGAAGGAGATGATGATGAGGGGAGGATCGGAGGGTGCTGCTGCAGGGAAGGGAGATGATGAGGCTTGAAGAGATGTGTGGAGAGCCCGGGAAATGATAGAGGGAAAGTAGCAGCATAAGCGTCGTATTGTCATTATGGAACCCAAATCCGTCCTCTAGACAAACCTCCTCTAGAGGTGCTAAAGAGCTGTTGATGATAGGAAACATGACAATATCTCATCTACCTATCCACCCTATGTAGCAACCGTAGCGAACTTCTTCGCTCTTGCCTCGGCCTTGGCCTTCTCGATAGGATCATCTGTGATTTTTCCTCTCGCTGTAGCAGGCTTGCGCTCTGCTCCGCTTCTCTTCTGCTGTCCTCGTCCAACATCACCGGTGTTCTTCGATTGCTGTTGCTTTTGTGGTTGTCCACCTCGACCGCCCTGTCCGCCTCTCCTCCCACCAGCACTAGTTCTATTACGATCACCACCTTGTTGTCTCCTACGGTCGTCGCGAGGACCACCTCGATTGCGCTTGTCTCCACGCTTGTTCCCGTCCTCGTCGCCTCCCTCCGCACGTCTTTTCTTGCCTCGCTGCTCCCGTGTCGGCAGGGCGGAGTCGAGACCCTTGACGCCTTCGGCGGCTTTGTTCTCTTCTGCGGCGACGGTGCCGAATTTCTTTGCGCGTTCGAGGGCTTTGACGGCTTCGTCGACGTCGGATTGCTTGCCGAACTTCATGGCGCGTTGCTTGCGCTTTTCAAGCTCATCGATGACGTTGGATGTTGCGAGGCCGGCTGCAAAGTTCTTCGCAGCAACCGCTTCTGAGGCAGACTCGGTAGCTGATGCGTTAGCGGTACCCTCGGTATCTTTCTTCTCCGTGGGTTTAGGGGGTTCCTTAGGTTTCTCCGGAACCTTGACGGTCAAATCGTGCGTCTTTGATGGATCGATGGCTGCCTTTGCGGCCGACACTTTCACAGCCTTCTCAGCCTTTCTCTTCTCAGCTGTCGCGACAGTTGCGACGGTGGGCGCAGTGGTGGCCTTTGTGGCAGGCGCAGTTGTCGTGCCTTCATCGTCCCAATCGATCTCGTCCTCAACAGGCGGCGCGATAGCCGCAGAGGTGGCGGGTGCAGGTTTGGTGGTCGCTGCAGGTGCAGCGCCAGAGGCGGAGGACTTGGACCTATCGTGCTCTTCGAGGCGCGCAATGAGCTCGGCCTTGTTGCCAGAAACTGGAAGTGAGCGCTCTTGGAGAAGAGACTTGAGCTCAGGAACTTTCAATGGCTTGTAGTCCGTCATCATGAGGATGAATGATAGAGTAAGACGAGACGAGGGGTTTTAGAACAAGGTAGATGGAGGATTCGGTGACGTGACGTTGATGTGGGAAGTGCGTGAAATGTTGTTTGCGAGGTGAGGTGAGGTGATGAGAAGATAGATGGATAGATGAGGATCAGAAATGTCGCTGAAGTCGATAAGGAAGATGGCTGGGTAGTTGCTGTCACACTCTGCGCTACTCAATAGCTATTGTTGTCTTGCTCTGATCAATAGGAAAGCGCTTGGTGTTGACTGATCGCCCAAAAGAGAATACATAACACAAAGCTCAACGCGCAAAGAGAAACACTGCTCTATCACGTGCGGTATCACGTGGCTCAAATTCATTCATGCCTCAAACATCCGTCATCACCCTCTATCACTCCGTATCCAAAATTCAAATCAACAACAAGGAGAAAGGGATATGCCGGGCATCTCTCTTGCGGCTATCCATACTCACAACGAAATGTTAGACATCTCGTCTCTCACTAACTTAAGACTCACGAAAAACAGCTTTTTGAAGCAATAATCGTGGAGAGAGGGATTTCTGTTCGGTGAGCCTGTCTGGCTGACTAAGGGATGCCTCTGGGTTCAAATGGATGGGGCCCGCGCGCTCCTCCGTACTGCTTGCCATTGACGACCATCTGGTACCTCCGACTATTATCCGATCTTATCCTTAGCAATCATTTCCTTTGGGACTTTTTTGGGTCCATTGTTGGTTGTATGGAGCTTGGTTGTTAATGATTCAGAATTCTCTCTATTCTAATGAAGTTGCATTTATCTTTCCTCTACTTTTATTTGGAGGCTGTTGACATACCCATGTGAGGAGAAGTGGCGTAGTATTGCTACGGCTGAATGTTATGGACAGTGTGACAGCTATATATGATGACGGTATTAGAGAAGATCAGCATCTTATGCTTATGCTTAGCCTAAGCGGCGAAATAAGCATGGTCTGGTTAGAAGCTGCTTATGATCCGAAACGGCTCGGAAATTACAAAAACATAGTTCAACCAATCATATTTATTCGCGGCACTAAAATAAACCCATAAGCATACATATAAGCATACATATAAGCATATGCTTATATAGGCATATGCTTATCGAAATCTGCTTATTTTTCGGCCGCTAAACCCAAATTGAAGGCGCTGCTCTGGCGACGCTAAGCATAAGCATACGGAGGTGGTAAAAGTTGGAGCAAGCAGGACAGTACGAAAACCTTTTTATGTACTGTACAATAAGCGAACCACCACGTGACTAGGCTCTCCACCGGATTGTCACTGTTTCCTGGTACCCATCCCCTTTCATTCTTCCACCGCATCGCTCTCTCTTCCCGCTCCACAGTGCTGAACGTCTCTATTAGATTGGGTTGTGAATACAGACAAAAAATTCCAAAAAAAAAAAAAAGCCTACAGAAAGAGATTTCTCTGCGTAGATAAATGGATAAGGTGGATGGGTGAGAGTAAAGAATAAGCCGTAGTTATAGGATATGTTTCTCATACTCACATGCATATGGGATGATCTCACTCATCTGGATGACACCCGCGTTGCGTTGTCTGAAAAGCAGCATCTAACTTATTATCCAGATGAGTGAGGTCATCCTTGTACCCAACTCAAAGGATAAAAAAATTTTCTGCGCCATGAGGGGTGATTAAATAGGATAAATAGGATAATCCAACGAAAACAATGGGATAACGCCCAATGAACCCTACTCCAAAACCCTAACCAAGGCAGGCGCAGGTGGCGCTTACTAAACAGAAACCCACATCCCCTGACCAACATCCATCTAAATATAAATGCGGGCTGGCTGGCTCGATCTGACTATGGCTGGGGAGGATGACCAAGTGGTGTATTTCGCCCTACACCACTTCACCATCACGTTACCAAAATGGACCCGAAAACCATTATTGCGTGCTGGAAAGAGAGTTTTCCCGTTCTCCAATCGTGGATGGGATAGGGTGGGGATGTGATGCGGTCGTTGGATTGATGTGAGATGTGATGCGTGTGGCGGAAACCGTCGGGCTTCTGTTCTGAGACTAGCTTGGGTCTTGGTCTGGCCGGCGATCGACAAGTCGTCCTATCCAAAAAGTTCACGTGGAGGTTTTCTTAAGATAGAATATCATCCTTTCGGGGACGCCGGCCGTAGCGTCCGATCCTATCCTACACGATCCCGATATCCATATGTTATCTTTTCTAGGAAACTCTGTATCTTGATCTTCCGCCCCAGATATGTGGCAAGTGTAGGGCGAAAAGACAGACACTACGCCGCCACGTCGGAACGGATCTCATGCGAGTTTCAACTTGATAGGTACCTTCTCATACATGAGGAGGCACGGGTCATAAAATCTGCGGCAGTGAAACGCACGTATGCAGTCGCCAGAGCCAGTCGAAAATCATCGCCCTAGCTCAGTTCATCGTTGTCATTGTTTCCTGTCTGCCTGGCACTGTTTCATGCATGTCAAGTAGTATGCTGATCTATGTGTCTTACTGCGTATGACCGAGAGAAGCCTCAAACGTTCGCAACCTCCGGAAGCGACATTTCGCGCATGACCAATTGGTCTGGGATAGTTCCATCGATTCATACTCTTTCTCTCTCGGTCGTGAGGTTGAGGAAATAATTGGCTCTGGCGTCTCTCGAGTCTTGTTCGGGCCGGGAACACATCTTGTGCGGAGCCTGGCCAATCCCAGCGCCGTGTTAGAGAATTAGGTTCATGCAGGTTCGTTTTCGTCCGGGTCTTGTAGAGTTTTTTCTTTTGGGAGGTGGATTGGGATTTTCTTACTGGCTATCGTAAGTTCTCCATGGATCCTTTTTCTTTTCTCAGGGGTGGTTCTTCGGACGAAAAGAAAAGACAAATGAAATATTTGTAGGCGTTTTGTGGTTTGTTGTGGCCTGATATCCTAGGGAGAGTGGAGTTGAAAAAGTTTCCTTTTCTCTTACGTTTGTAGAACAGTATCTTTCGATAGCGTAACGGCTCTGGTAAATGTGGCTTCGGAGCTGTATCTCCACAAAGTCTTGGTCTTCTCAGCGGTGTGTTGTTTACGTTTTCTCCGAGAAAAAAGCCATTTACCAATTCTAGCCTCCTGCACTCCGTAGGCGGTTTTGCTCATAGCTTAGTGTCGAGTTTGTTGCTATCAGTCTAGGTGTATGGTTAGATCTAGTGCTATACTACAGATCAGTTTGTGTTTCTATTCCGTTTCTGACCTCACCTTCCCCGGGTAAGATGCGCCCAACAAGTGGAAGGTGAAGTTGACAGCATTTATATCTAGTATGCTGTTGTGATAGGAGTTGGGAGATGACGAGACAGTCAAGATACATGCTTGAGCCGCGGTTGCATGCCGCAATAACTTCTGTCAGAACTGTTAGCCTAGCCAAGGACGAAACATGGTTCGATAACTTGTTGGGCCAATGTTTTAGGCTTGAGGCGACTGCTGACGCAAGAAAGAGGAGAAAGAAAGAGTGATCATTCCACTTTGTTCCTGCTGTAATTATTGAGATGCGTAGTGATACTGCAATGATAAGAGTTCAATATAGAGGAGCTTAGCTCATCATGAGGTTGACACGCGTTATGTATAAGATCGGTGCTATCATATTCAATCTGACACTTGCTGATATGGGATAACTACTCCGTAAGATTATCCCATCCCTGGACTGAGACGGGGATGTCGAAGCGACCAAGTTCGCTTTCTGCCTTCCCCCCAGTCTGGGTGGCTTTGCGCTAACGCGGGACATTTTATGATTCTTTGCGTTCGTAAACTCGCAAGGATTTCCGGAAAACGTGTCGGGGAAGGTGCCGGTGGGGAAGCATTCAAAGAAGCCTATAGGTGTTGGCAAGATATCCTAGATTGGTTACGGTACAAGGTACGAGATGGGACGGCCATCGAATGCGACTCGCTCTTTGGGGGTTTGATTAATTGCTGAGCGTGCGACGCTGGATATTCACACCTATCGGCTTACGAAGGACTCCTAGCAGTTTAATATGAGGTTCGAAACGGGCCTGAAGAGAAGCACTGAGCTCCAACGGTTGAGTCCTGAGAAGCGCTCGGCACTTAGGGACAAGCCATCATGCCCGGCGATTGGCGAATCTCGCAATGTCAGCTGTCGAATGAAGACTGGTCTCCGTTCGGGCTCATGGATGACGCGCGCCACCAACAAGAGATTGATTCTGCTCAAGAGAGATCCATCCAAAGGGGAGAAGGTGCATGTCTGCGAGATATCGCATTCGCATCCGAAGAAAATGAAAGGATCGATCACGAGGGGCGTCACGAGTAGTCGCAGCACGAAGTCAGTAAATCAGAGGTAACGAAGTAGATAGCAACGAGAGTACTTGCGATATACTTCGCCGTTCACTGCTCTGCGTCCACCCGGACCCTTGCAGCCTGAAAATAGGCTCCTGATCGTCATGCGAGGCCTGCGCCTGCACCTTGACCCCCTCTGGGGCGATCCAAATGCTGCGATAGAAAGGACGAAATGAAGAAGTCCAACGGCGATCCCGGCCGTGCATGGGCCTGATTCATGCATGGCTCGCTGCATTCTTGGACGAATCGCGCCAGGGCGGCTGTCAAGGGCTGCCGAGGAAATCTTGGATTTCATCGCAGGATTCGGAGAAGTAATAAGTTCCCCCCATTTTCACCGTACCCGCTCTTCTACCTGGCTACAATGCGCGAGGTCAAAGTGGGCAGCTAGATTTATGTTGTACTTGTACATACATTGCAACCGGGCACTGCGAATCGCTCTTCCTGTGTGATTTCCTTGCCACCAACTAAGATAATACTGGTACGGGTATCTCAGGTGAGTTGCCCTCTCACTCACCGTCTTCTTTGCATCTCCCCGACCTCGGCCGATTTTCTTTTTTGTACGCATCCAACCAGGAGCTTTCATCGTCGTCGTACGGCGTGCACAGCCCGAGCTGACGATGAGTTCATGCAGCTGGCCCCAAATACCCAAAAACCTCAGATAGCTTGCCTTGGTCTAGGCAGAGGACGTGCTCTCCCGGCACTTGGCCCTTACTGAACTTTATTACGCGCGGGAGCATCCAGTCGTCTCAAGTCTGTAACCCTGTTAAGAACTCGTCTCCAACGTTCTGCCCATCCACATTAATTCCACGGGCCATCCCTCCCCTCACATGCACACATCGCCAAACTACTTCTTTTTGTAGATAACACAAGCTCCCGGCGCTCCCCGTTTCATTTCTGTTCCTTTTGTCCCTTTCGTCGCTTTGCAAGTGCATTTTACCTACATTTTCGCGAAAGCGGGTTTTGAGTATTTTTGGAACACGCCACAATCTGTTTGCTCGCTGGCAGTGTTTGCTCGCCTCGATAACTCGTCTGATACGAATTTGGTATATCCCTATGTTCACCAACGGTCTCGCCGGTTCTGCATGCATACTGACATTTTTACAGAAAATCTGCCTTACCCTGTCGTCGTCCGACGGATAGAGTCAATTCTCCCACAAAAAAATTCAGCCGCAGGGCACCGAGATCTGGCAGGCTGCATCAGCTGAGAAAGGCATCGTACCTGCATTTCACCCCTCGGCATCTTTTTCGCCCATTCGCTTTTAAATAAGTGCGGCGGTTTCCACTACGAGGTTCAGTGGAAATTACAAAAGACGGTTGTGATCAGCTTCGCGATTTTCCTTGTGGAGGTGATGACTACTAGAAGGGCCCCGGTCTGTTCATAATACTCTTCCTCGGTGCCCCTGTTCTGCGGTGCTTTGGCAGGTCGCACGAAAACGGGACTTGACATGGCTTCGTACAACTCTCAATTCAGTCCCCCCAATCGGCCGGACGCAGCTCTGGTTCTTCAGTCGTCTGCCCTGTCGAATAAACTGAGGTCAAAGAGGTCTGGTAACTTGCCGTCGTCGAAGTCAAGTATACCCACTTCTTCCTCGTCAGTTTCTCCAAGATCCAAGACTGTTCGAATAACAAACGGCGCGCATGATACCAATAAGTCTGGTCCTCAGGAACTGCATATATTGAATACGTTAAAAGAAGAGGGCCGGCGATCTCCGTTACCACAATTGTCCATGATGGCTGTCTCAGATCCAATCCATATTGTGAGACAGAAGACGCCTTCGAGTCTCTCCTTTGGCTTTGGCTTTGGGTCGGCCTCTGCCAACACACCGGTCGGGTCTAGGGGCTCTCCAGAGAAGAAGGTAAAGCCACCACGGAATATCTTGAGAAGAAAGCCGTCTTTGATCAATCAGCACGCTGTCTTCGTTCATGTGGGCCGAGTGGAGTCGGAGCCCTCTGTTGGCGAGTCGAATACCTTATTAATAACTCCTGGGTCCACGTCGACGCCCGATGGATTCGCAGACCCTTTCCCGGGATCCATCTTAGGAATTACAATGCCGAGTGTGTCTGCGGCCACATCGTCCATACCTAGCTTGAGTACAGTCTCCCGAAAAAAATCGGACCATGGGCCTGGAAGCGTTGAGAATCTGCCGTCAGCGATGCCTCAGAAATTGGCCGCGCATGACTTTCCCCCATCAACATCTTTTTACAATGCGCACACAAGTAGCCCTTCAACAAGGTACTCGGAATCACCAGGTCCGTGGAGTAGAACATCAACGCCAACTTCCATGTCTTCACACTCTCCCGGGATTGTCCTGCCAACCAAGCTGACAACAAGGGTCCGATACCCAAGCCCAACCCTGAGCCGACCGCCTGTGACCAGGGGAAGGGCCGGAAGCACTGGTGAAGAGGCCCAGGGGCCTCCTTCGCTCCGGGGGTCCTTAACGTCGTCTTCGTCTGGTTCCACTGTCAAAGCTAGCGACAAAGGTGACAAGGAAAAGGATGCAAAGAGGAGGAAGAAGAAGCGGTTATCACCACCACCTCCGAGTCCCCCGCCGCGCAAATCCTCACAGAAGTTCACGCGGAAGAAATCATCGAACGATGTTTCCGAAGGAAATGCACCGCCAATTCCCTCCGCTGTAGGGTCAATCCCCCAGCCGGGTGGTTTGCAGCGAATACCAAATGTCTCATCTCCGCCCGTAGGAACTGGAGAAGTGCCTGTGAGACCGAGCCGAGAGGGGACTCCAAATCTTGGCGCCCAGAATCGACAAGCCATGCCAGTTATACAGAGCAACCTCACCGGTCTCCAATCTGGGTCGCATCGGCGGCAGGGGTCCTTTGGCACCAGTGGGTCGTTTCCAACTTCACGGAAAGGTTCCGTCTCTACAGACACTCCTTCATCTGTGCGACCCGCAGGACATTCTCGAATACCATCGAGAAACCCTTCTCCCAGCCCAAGCCAGCTATCGTACCATCGAGCGACCCCTTCTCAATCCCTCGCCTTGGGTCCATCCGAGGAGATCAAAGATGGGAAAAGCCATATCAGTCAAAGTAGGCCTATTGGTACCTCGCGATTCGGGATATTCTCCAGGCGGTCAAAACCAAACTCGGAGCCGTTGACAACGGATAGGTCTGAGAAGTCTGTAAAGAAAGGACCGGCCGCAGGGACTGGATATGAAGGATACGGGAAATATCCGTATAGAGGTCGCAGCGGGAGCACGACTAGTACCAGTGGAAGTTGGGCTCGCAGCACCAGTACCAGCAGCGCTGCAGGAAGTAACATACGCAGTGCATCCAGTCGGAAAGGGAGCAATGCGAGCAAGATTGAGCTTGAAACAGATGGTTTCTTCTTGGGTCGCCTTGACCCAGTGTTCATCTCAGGTGGGGGAGTAGTCGTTGACAGTCAAAGAAGTGGTATGGATTTGATTGGGAGTGGAAGCTCCCAGGGCTCAAGTGAACGGAGACCAAGCACCGAATCGAAATTTAGCTACACTCAGGTCTCCACGAAATCAAAGGCGAGCAATGAGTCGACACGGCCGAGCCTTACAGATCCTGTGGTCCCTTCTGATCCACTCCCAAACCCTCCCTTGATTAAGTCATCCATTAACCCGACCCAGGTTAGCGATATTGAAAATTCTACTACCCTGCCGACACTGGCGACAAGGAGGTCGCAACACAGGTCACAACTCTTATCTGGGAAGGAGCCTTTGAAGATTCCAATACCCATCAACACTTTGGCGATTACCCCCTCACCATCAGATACGAGCGTGGACACCACCAGCCAGTGCTCAACACCAGTGTTGATCCCATCGGATACATCTGAAGAGAAGGAAGGATCTTGGCTCAAACCTAGAAAGCCTGAGAAGCGAGCAAAATCTCCAAGGAAGTGGAATTTTTTCCAAAGGACACACGCTGCAAACCAGAAGCCGCCTCCTGTCGCCAAGGTACCAGCGACCGTGGCACGAAGACCTCCCCCACGGCAAGTTGCTCACTACGCGCTGCTTGATAGTGGGGACCAAGATGGCAGTGACGATCTGGAAATTATCATGCACGAGATTGAAGAATCACGAGAACTGGAAATGAGCCCGGAATTTGCACACTCAAACTCATATACCTCAAAGCTTAGAAGACAGGAACATGTCCACTCAATTCTGCTGCCTGACCCGCCGTCCCTACCTCCTAGCCTGCGAAGCACACAACCGTCATCACCAAAGGTACTATTGCGACCACCGCCGCAAATTCCACCAACTCAAGAGCCAGAACGACCTGCGGAGCCGGTGAAGCGCAGCCGATTGGCCCAAGTCGGCCGTATCCCCAGAGTAGTCTCCACCAGAGGCCATCAGCCCTCGCCGCAATTGTTCTCTCGGCCATTCCCCATTCAGCAGGGCACGGATGAATCCCGGGTCCCTTCGACAGCTCCACAACTTAGCTTTGATCCTGCCGGGAGCGCTCGACAGATTGCGTGGCCGAACTACAGCCAAGAGGTTGAAGATCCACCGGCACCCCTTTCGAATACTGGTGAAATGATCCTGAGAGCAGTAGAGCCCTTATTTTCAGGGCCAGTACAAAAAGTGAAGACGGAGGAGTTCTTGGCATTTTCGCCCAGGAAGATGTCGGAGGTGTCCTCTAGCAGCTCAGGAATTTTGGGCTCTGCTGCGACCACCGCTATTATCCCGGACTCAAAATCAGTACCCGGAGAGGATGAAGTGTGGAATGAGTACGATGACCTTATCGACGATGTTCTCTCTCCAGACCCCAATCTCTCGGATACGTCATCCCTAGGGGTACCATTTCCGTACGCGAGCCTTGCAAATCCAGGAGCCCAGCCTAGAGTGATTATCAAAGAGTCTCCAATTATTGGAACCACCGCCACTCCAACCAACCGTCATTTTCCACCACCACAGAAGTTTGGGGGCCTGTCAAGCCCGTTTGGGAGTCCAACGCGAGATTATAAGCTCTCGGTCATGAATTCTGCAGCTATGCCACCAACGCCAATGTCATTCACCGATTTCTTTGCGGGGTACGGAGAGCGCAACCTCAGCGTCATTGAACCCCTGAGTCCAGATGTTTGTGCCTCCCACAGGAGCAGACTCAGTTCGGGGTCCGTTCACTCGAAGCCCGCCTCAGCTCCAGACTCTAGCGGCGGGGAAAGGCCACAAGACCGCGACAGCCAATCCATAGGTTTCGTCAAAAAGGAGAAAGACAGTCTCGGCCCTCAGATGAATCTACGTTTTGGGGCGCTGATGACGTGCAAGTGGCTCTCCTTTGGTCGAGTACTCTTCAGCCCTGCTCATACAGAGGTGATGCAAGCAACCACGCCCCCTGCAGAAAATCGGGTGCTGATCCTTGATGGCCTAGGCAATGGTAAGTTCCAGTAGTTCAACTTATTTCATGCTCGTACTGACTCAAAATTAAGACGACTGGTCTTACTTCTGCGCGTTGACGTATACCCACGCAACCATATACAATCTTAGTCCCTCTCCATCCTCAATCTCGGCTTCTGCTGTGAACAGGTTGTCTAGTACTTGCCAGGCTCTAGAAAATCACCGACAAATCTACCATCCAGATCTAGACAATCCCTTCCCATTCCCTAAGGGCTTCTTTACCGCCGTTATTTTCCGTTTCCCGGCTGTCAATTCGGAATCAGCATATCGCTTCGCCATCTCCGAGTGCAAGCGAGTACTTCGACCTGGCGGATATCTGGAAATAAGCTTGTTGGATTTGGATTTGATGAACATGGGAACCCACGCTAGGCGGGCTGTACGCACGCTTAAAGTCAAGCTACACGTTGAAGACAACTCATTATCGCTAAAACCAATCTCCGATAGCATCCAGCGAATGCTTGGTCGCCGAGGCTTCGAGAATCTGAATCGATGCATGGTCGGTGTGCCAGTCGCAGGCAAGGTAGCAGACTCGCGGGCCGGGTCGCTGGATGAACGAGAAGCCTCTTTCAATGACATGCTAAAAGACCGATCTCAAGAAGGTGACGAAGGAATTACTAAGATGGCCGCACGGGTGGGACGCTGGTGGTACACGCGATGCTATGAATCGCCTATTCTCCCCGAAAACGGAGACATGACCCGCAGCATCTGGAACGATAGGGCCTTGTTGCGCGAATGCGAGAAACGGAAAACGTGCTTCAAGTTGTTCATCTGCTATGCGCAGAAACCATCATTACCGCTTAGAAGAACGGTTTCGGTCTAGATTTCTTCAACGGATCTACATTTGATGGTACAAGGTAGAACACTCGGGCCGGTCCCCTATACGCCAGCTCGAAAACCCTCTGCCCCGTGTCATACACTCTACTCTATGTTTGAACGTCATACTGTGACGAGGCTACACGAGTACCTTTTTTTTTTCACGAATGCTATCAATGTTTATGATGATGCGCTCACGCATATGCATATTTTAACGGAGCGTGTTCTGCGATTATATTTATTTAGTAGTTTAATCTGGAAATTCTTCTGCCATTATTTGATTTCAGAAATCAAAAGTTAATCCTACAGCATTTTCTGGGGTAATCATAATTACAGTCATCGAATTATCCTCTCCTCCACTCTGCCGGACGGACATGCAGGGTGGACAAGATGTGCGGCGCAAGCCTTTTGATCCCTTAAACATTCTTAACTGTCTTTCGCACTCTGTCTCTTGTTTTTATTTTGTTTCCCTTTTTCCGATGATGGTTGCTATCTAACGCCCAACACGGGCATAAGAACACAGAGAATTTCCATATGTGATATATGTATGTATGAACTGAGGACCATGGAAACGAAGAACTATAGGAGCCTTATTATTGGAATCAGCGGATATTGCTTTGCTTTTATCTTTCTTCAAAGGAGCCTGTCTGTCGCTGGTCGTCATTTGTGTAACTTGCATTGTTCCCTGTAGATACCCCCCACTCACCCACTCTCGTTTTTGATTGGTTTCTCAGTTTTTCTGTTTCCGGGTTCTGTATGGTAGCGATGCAGGACAAAAAGGGTGGGTTTTTGGTGGGACGGGGGCGGGAATTATTTTTTTTTTGGTTTTTATTCTTTTTGGAAAAAGGAAATGGAAAATGTGAATGATCAGAAACGGGGAAATTGAAGATAGAAAAGGGGGAAAGCTAAAGAACTCATACCTGTGTTTGAGTCAAGATGACGGAACTTCGTTTTCTTCTTTCATGTATTGGTACGGAGTATCGTTGTTATTTTGAATTGAAGTTCCGTATAACAAAACGACAACTCTACCAAACCAACCCAGGGAAAGTGAAAATATATATATATATATATATATATATATATATCTGCTATCCTGTCTGCATGCATGCCCTCCCTAAATCGTACATCATACAAATATTTCGATCTTGTCTCATCACTAAGCTGTGTGGGCTTGCGTTTATCGCGTTGTTCCTTGGAAGAAGATAAAGTAAGGAGGGGTGGGTTGGCCCAGTGTCAGTTTAACTTATAAAAGGTGACGCTCACCCCTTAATGTCGAAGCACAATATGTATCAACTTGCTATTGCTCGTATGCAGGTACCCCGATTTAATAGTCCACAAGTGGAAAGACGTAACCGTCGCGGAGCACGCCACCGCGATTCAGATAACAACCACTGGCACAAACATTACATTCTGATACTCGAGAGCGTGCTTCAACTATTCAATCCATTTGCTTTTCGCATTTTGATTTGAACTAACTTTTTTCAATTAATTTCCACGCCAGCAGAAATACAACAAAGATTTCCATCCCCTTTTTTGTGTGGATTCTCTCGATCAAATCATCAGGACCAAACCCCCAACCCTCCGTTGGTAGAACGCAACAGAGAATCCTGCTCAAAGGCGCAAACATTGCTCATACGGTAAGTAAGTTAAGGGAATAAGAACGATGCGCGCAAAAAGTAACGCCTTGCGAAGCATTCAAGGTAAGAGATGAAATTGCTAGCCAGAAACCTCATGCCTTCCCCCCTTTCCATATTTTGTCTCAAACTGATTCCGCTCAGGCCGCCGCCGCCACCGCCGCCACCGCCGCCACCGGGGAAGCAGTTGCCGTAACAGCAGCATTCGCCAAGAAATCAGGTTCGACTCCCACTCTCTCCTTGCTCAGAAGATCGACCAGAAGGGGGCTTGGTCGGCTGTCCCGATTTGGTGAGACGACGATCTGTGAGTTCTTGAACTTCGTCACGCTGTCGAGGTAGGCATCGAAGAGATATGAAGAGTCAAGCGGGCCGCCTTTTGCTTCCGGGTGGAATTGCGTAGAGAAGATGGGGCGGGATTTGTGAATCATCCCTGGTATTATCAGTGGATAGTCTTTTTTGATTAAAGGAGTTCCTGGTGGGACAAACCCTCATTGCTGGAGTCATTAAGATTCACAAAAAACTCCCTCCACTCCTTTGGCAGTGTCGACGCATCCACAGCGTATCCGTGGTTCTGGCTCGTTATATGACATCTTCCAGTTGTGAGGTCGAGAGCCGGGATGTTGTGTGCGCGGTTTCCGTACTTCAACTTCACGGTGCGGGCGCCAGCCGCAAGGGCGAGAAGCTGATGGCCGAGACAGATACCCATGATAGGCACCTGAGAAGATTCCATGAGCTTGCTCAAATGGTAGACTGTTTCTTGACAATGAGTCGGGTCACCGGGTCCATTGGAGCTGAGACGAGAGCAATGTCAGACAAATGAGAAGATAAATGGGAGATGCTTTGCAAAGACATCCTTACATGAAGATGCCGTCAAAATGATGGGCAACCTTGTGAATGGGGTAGTCGTAAGGGAAGACCGTAGCACTGGCCCCACGTTTGACCAAGCTCCTCAAGATGTTTTCCTTGACCCCGCAGTCTATCACGGCCACATGGAGATCCCCACTGGAGCTCACATGGAATGGGGCCTTGGTGCTGACCTTCCTGACAAGGTTGATTTGCTCAGGGTCCACAAACGCTTCGTCCTGGTCAGCGTCGTATTCCTCTCCAATGGTAATCCTAGCCAAAGAAGAACCCTGTTCTCGGAGATATGTCACAATAGCCCGCGTGTCGACACCGGTGATAGCAGGAACCCCCTCACGGGCACACCAATCACTAAGACTCTCCACAGCAGTCCAATGGCTGTATTTTTCAGCAACATCAGCAACGACCACGCCGCAGGCCTGGATGTGGGGGGATTCAAAGTATTTTAGCAGTCCGCTCTCATCACGACTAGGTGGTGGAACGCCATAGTTTCCGATGAGTGGCTGCGTGAAGACGAGAATTTGGCCACGGTACGAAGGGTCTGTCAACGACTCGGGATATCCGACGAGGGAGGTCGTGAAGACCGCTTCGCCTGAGATGTTGGACTTCGCACCGAAAGACTTGCCATGGAAGATAGGACCGTCCTAGAAGCGCGACTGTTAACTTGCTGTACACGCCCGAATGAAAACCTCTACTAAACAAAGACGTACTCTAATGGTGAAAGTCGCTCTGTCGTGGGATACGGGTGTGGCCCTAAGTTTGGAAGCCGGCATCTGGCGTCCCGCACTGCCTTTAGCCGTAGCTAGATAGCGTACCTGCATCCCAATCTTCGAGAGGGTCGACTGCGGTTTAAAAGCCATGGGTTTCACGAAACTAGTGAGTGGAGCCATCATCCCGAGATCTGTCTTGAGGAAGGACGGGTGTAGATTTGAAATTCGATTCGAGTCGAAGGGGCTAGTTCACCGAGGCCTTCCACACGTGGTCTAAATTTATCGTTAGTTATCCATACTCATCCGCACCATGCAGTTGAAACGCAGTTTGTAGATCCGCGAAAGAACTTCTCGTTACCTGAGATATAGTCCTACAGGACAGTTAGCCCCTCTAGATTCTGAATATTTATCCGATCTATCCTATCCAGAGATACAGAGAATTACAATTGAGAGAGTGTGGGGCTGATGGACTCTTTCTGGTACGCACTGGTGGGGTGGTGGTTGTGACGCAGGGCAAGATAAGAATACACGAACGACGAGGTGCAAAAACGTACCTGCGAGGTATAGACTGAAACGGCACTACGCATGCGCGCAACTATTGTTCTGTGCCTTCTTTTCACTGCTTCCCGGGTAGGAACACGCAGAAAAAAGTCTTGCACGGGTTTTCTTCGAAAGGATGTTCTGATTGTGAAAAAGGTTGGTTGGGGTTGCGGGAAGATTCTGGCGGTCAGGGAGCAGAGACGAAAAGAGTCGAGGCGTTGGCTAGCGTGTTCAGCGGTCGGCCTCTGCTTTTCTCGGTGGCAATTGGCGAATTCCAAAGGAGCAAGGAAGATTCAATCCAGTGACGTTGATATGAAGCGGCGGATCTCTCATCAAGCAACCGAAAGTGCGGGGAGGAAGAAATGATCTACTCGTGTGCCGCTGAGAATTTTCTTCCCTTGCTCGCACTGAATGCCGTGTAGCAGGAGACGGGGAAGTTTGGGCACGTGTGCCATCGAAGTTTTTCCTGTGTAGCCCGTCACTACATGCATCATGCCGGCAAGGCCTACTGACAGGTACCCGGCTGCACGTGGCGAGTGCTGGACTTTCGACGTGATACTGCGTAGGTTTTGTATTCCGACTACCTGAGAATCTGGGCAATTCTTTGTGCTCTGTACGACCGTCACACCGGATCCGGGGCACACTTCTTTCCATCTTATCGAAATCCCAAAATAATCCAACAGAATAACGTTTTCGATTCCATCACACACACTTGCCTGCTTCATCTCTTCGTTCAAAACACAAATCACCATATACAGTAATGCTCGATTGGATATGCAGCAGCAGACCGGAATATAATTAGTTTATTTGAGCTAGGGGCTTCATCCTATAGGGAGAAAGTCTGATCATTCTCACTACCACAGCCCAAGAGGAAAACCCTTATCCCTTTTTAACAGGACCTAGTCGTAGAGAGATTTGTTCGTATCTATAGATGGTTTGGCTGTAGATAAGAGAAGCCATGGGGACAAACTAGCCCTCACCAATAAAAGGAGGGAAAAAAACATTCAAGGATGAATGGTTGAGAAAGGAGAACTGGAAGACATTAAGCATTAGTTGATTGATTCTTCTTTGTCTTGGGAGTAGAACATGAAGGAAGTACGAATGTGTTATCCCGATAACCAGATATAGGTCCCAGTGCCTAGTTCAGTAGACGGGGTGAACGGAATGAAAGATGTGAATCGAAAGAAGCAGGCTAAAACGAGGATTCGGAAGGAACGGGAGGAAAAGGTCCAAAGGTAGAAATATGTCACGTTAGAAAAGAGGAAATAGAGTGCTGGTGCTCATGAAAACCGCTGGCTCATGTATGGAAAAAAAAGGAACAATGCAAGCTGAGCAACTGAATGAGATGGAGAGAACGAAGGAAGCGTATTAAACTCCAACAAAACCCCTCTCGAACCGCGGTGCTTCCTCTTCAATCATCTTCCCGTATGTCTTCCGATCCTCTTTCCGCTGTCGGTTGGCTCGAATGCCCCCCAAGGTCAGCTTACTCAGTTGTCTCCTCAACCCGCTCATCTTGTCGGTAGGTTTTGCCATCGTCACTGGCTGTTTTGGTTGTGAAGACTCTTGTGTCTTTCGTTGCTTCTCCTCGACCTTTATGCTCTTATGTCTTGCCTTTGCCAGCCCAGGGCTGACAACAGGTGAGACAATGGCACCGACCTTCATCTTTTCTTCAACCAGACGGCGGAGGTCTTTCTCGCGCTGTTTCTCTTCTGCCCTGGATATAACACGCTCCACGCCCAGCTCATCAATAAGTGTTGCGGAAGGTCTCTTCGAGCTCGACGAGCCGCGCATCAGCTGTGCGATGTGAACTCCCTTCACTCCAGATTCGAAGGACGAGGTTTGGCTTGGTGCGGATAGTGCAGTCGTGTTGGAGTTCCATGTCGACAAACTTGGTAGCGGCGGAAGGGCACGGTTGAGATCCAGAAATTCCGATGTATCTGATACCAGATCTGGACTCCTGGGTACTGCATTGCCAGTCCACCAAGTGATCGCTGAAGTTGGCTCTGCCGGCTGCGAGCTGCGTACGGATTCCCTGGAGGGCCGAGGCCGGAGGTAGTTCACAATACGGCTCGAACGCGACGGCGGTCTCTCGCTCTCGGAGCGGCGCTTTGACAATTCTCTGGTCATCCAGGCTGCGGCCATGGCGTCGGCATAGGATGTTTCGGGTTTACTTTCCTGGTACGATGCGTATTCGGCGGGGGTGTCGTTGTGTGAGGCTACAGTGGTCACAGAGGTAGATTTTGTGCGGTTCCAGGTAGTGTTGCTGCAGGTGGTTGAAGAAGAGTTGCTGTTGGATTCCACAGCACCAGAAGTCTTGGGGCGGGCGTTCGATGCGTTGAGGCTTGCCTGTCGTACAACGCTTGAATGGGAACGAGCATGAGTCCTCGTGCCGTGGTTTGACTGCTCATTCACTCGACGCCCGCTAAGGCTTAGCTTCCTCACCGTCGTTGTGCTCGCAAAATCTGATGCCGCATTCGACGGTACATGCTGATACGCTGGTCCTCGTGACACCTCTACCGTCTCTGAGGCATTACTGCCTTTTCTAAACCTCGGGAAGATGCCTGGCGGTCGTTTCTTAACGAGTGGAGTTTGTGGTTCTGTTCTGGACTTATTATTCGTTCCACGGATCGCTCGATGCTCAATGTGTTGTAGCCCGGTTTGCGGCCGATTTATAAACTCGTAGCCTGACGGCTTGAAATCCTTCAGTATCGCCGCGCACGACTCTCGCAGTTCTCTTTCCGTCCCAGGAGAGAGGGCTGGGGGACGGCCCAGGAGCGGTGATGAAGGAACATATAACGGCGATCCAGGGCTGACCTGTGAGCTGTTGCAAACCGCCGGCTTAAGAGTTGAATCTGGTTCAGGCACCTTCTACTGAAACGTCAGTAATCGCAACGCAAAGAAAAGAGTAGAGAAACCGCAAGCCAAACTTCCCGGCCCTACGGATGGAGAAGAAACAAGCCACCCAAGGCACGAAAAAAAACGGTCGCAGGAACGGTGTGGCACTGACAATAGGCTTGATTTTGCCCAACGAGAACTTTCTCTTCATGGTGATTGAATTATTAGGGTGGTGAAAGACTTTGTCAAAAGTTGTCAGATGGCTCGAGCGAAAAGAGCTGTGAGTCTGTGAATATCTCGAAAAAATATAAATAGTCTTTCAACCTCCAAAGGGCATCTGACAGGCACAAGGATTTCGACAGGGAGCTCCCCCCAGCTTTAATTAATGAATTAATCAGGATAAAGAAATTCCTTTTCTATCCTCTCTCTCCCCGTGAGTTAAGGAGCGAACGATCGGGAATTCGAGTTAATGACGGGCAGTTACATGTAGAATATCTCCGGGAAGACGAGGGGAAACGAGGGAGAGGTTTGAAAGAGATCTCTCTCCATATTTCGTCGCGCAAGTGGGAAGCAGCGATCAACACCGCCGGCTGGCCAATGCAAGCTGCAAGTCAACGCCCAAGAAATGCAACTGGGATCACCTACCACAGCTCATTACAATACTCTGTGCGGAGCAATGTGCGCCTTCGGCTTTCATTGTACTCCCACTATCCTAACCCCAGAAAATTGGAATGATCTTAATTTTGCGGGGATCGGAATTGAAGCCAACCCCGATCCAACCAACCATAAACGGCCAGTACCTCAGTACAGCCAATGCCCAGTTTCTTCTTTTCTCCTCCTCTCTACTTGTCACCGGCTAATTCTCCTGAGGCACAGCATCAGCATGTAATTAAAAAAGAAACGGAATGACCGAATACCTTGCTCGGCTTTAATTTTACTTCGTAAAGGTTTTCTTTCTTCCAAGCCAGGTGGGACCGGACGAATGAGTGTATCAGAATTATTCGCGGGTGGTGAGAAAAGAAAAGAATCCGTAATCCGCGCGACCAATCAAGACGGGATATTTTTTCTTTCTTCAGTGCGCAGACGTTAGCGCGCGGACGTTTGGAGTGGCGCTCTCTCTGCGCAGTAAGGCTTGCGCGCCTTTGCTTTGGTACAATATACGTAGTACTTCATCTGCATCGGCTCTCCCCACTTCCCGGTGGCTATTTCTCCTCTACCCGTCCGCGTCATGTAAACCCTTCGAAAGCCTCCCGCCCGCAGTATCTCAACTTCAAACGCTGTCTTGTTATCTATCCTACCATCTACAAAGTAGAGAGGGGAAATCCTTTAGCCTTGTTCGCTCATCGCAATTGAGCTCCCAATTGTGACGTGGTAAACACACACGTGACAGGCGCAAGAAAGCTGGCAATAGTTGTTTATTGTATAGAGAGATAGCGGGTGTAGCTGTCAGAGCACACAAGTCAGCTTCTGCGGAACCACCCCACAATTTGGCCTCGGCATCCAGACTCAGAGGCCCGCGGGATTCATTGCCCGTAAACGGGCAAAAACAGCATCCCTGGGTCCTCACCAGGGAGAATACCACGTACAGATGCGGATCTTATCGTTCGGTATAGCCAAATCGCAAAGTGCCCGGCTATCTTGGAAAATGGAGATAGAAAATCCCATGCAACATACGTCTATGCGCAATCGGGGTTTTTATACCGAGTTCGTCACAGCCCTAGAGCCTCTGTTGAGGGACTAGTCCTGAGATGGTGAAGAATACCTCAAGCAAACGCATTAGGTTCTCACTCGTTCCTTCACACATAATATGGACATGCTTGTGCTCAATATCCGCGAAGGGAGTGCTGCCTCGTTTCGAGCAGCTGCAGTATACCCACATGGCCTTATCGATACATTGACATCGGTGAATTTTTCCGACAGAATGCTCTACAGTTTTGACTTCACTTTTAATCTATATTGCTCCACCCATGAGGGGCGTCTCTTTAACCATTCGAATTTAAGAACTTTACAATTCTACTTTTAAGACTTGCTTATTTAAACGATCCACCTAAACACTCTGTCGTTTCTACATCAGTGATTCACACGTTATCCTATGAATAAGAAAGCATGACAGGCATCAGTTTATTAGTTGCCTCTTGCCTTCTCATTGCTTATACAATCTTCTTCCTGTCTCTGAGTGCGAGACAGCAAGACATTATCCTTAGACGCGTTCTTTTTCTCCGTCGCCGAAGGGGCCCTGAGGCTGCAACTCCTGTTCGCTCTGCTTCTCCAGGCGAGAAGGGACCTGAAACTGCACCACCCTACAAAGACGTGTTTCCTCCCTCTCGCCGTGCCTCACTCGCAGCCATTCCAGTGTTTCCTCAGAAGAAGCTCAGTATACTCAGTATATCAACTTCGGGTACTCAGGTGCGACCAAACCCTATTGTTCCGCTTACGAGCCCCATCGAAGACTGCGCTTCACCAGCATTCACTCCCACGGAATTTTCAACAGAGGAGATCAAAGCATTGGGAGATTTTCCGGACTATGCCAAGCTGAGCGGAGTGCCGTTACCCAAACCTTACCCTGAATTTGTCATTGAGAAGGCCTTGTCCAGACCATATCGACCGTTCCGATGGGCCTACCATCAGACAATGTGTAAGTTCATTCCAAGCCAGGTATCTTCATTCTCACATTCATTAATCCTTTGATATAGCTCTCACAAAGCTGGAACCGGATTGGTGGCTTGAGCTCGAGAATACATATGTTGCCCGCATTGCACAGCGCAAAGGTTATTTTCAGAAGCATGGCAAAGCAGTGCTGCAGCATCTCCCTGGCACTGAACTTGCCTGTAAGGAGCTGATGGAGATGTGCATACAATTTCTCTGCGCCAGATATCCCCAGTATTTCTCTCTTGACAAGGAGAACATGATCTTCAAGAATGGGATCCTAGGAATAGCGACGTCTCTCAAATCTATGCATCCGTTGGAGATACTGTTGAACCACATACCGGAGGACTTTGCAGTCGTCGTGAGAAATCCAGATGATGGGTTCTATTACTTCAGAGCGGGAGTAATCTGCAGCAGTCTTGGTTGGAACCTTGGGACGAAGATCGGTATGCGATTGCATGAGATCCACGCCACCATCCCTGACTACAAAGAAAAGATGCAGTTGTCGATGGATAGGTAAAAAGGATCACCCGCCCAAGTACTGCCATAGAACAAGAATAACTCACTTGCCTTCTAGATTCTTTGCCAAGATGCCAACAGATAAGCCAATCCAACGAGGATCCTGGGGCCTAGAAGTCGACCAGCCCCTCTTCATGCCCCCAGGCGACCCCCACGAGATCCATCGACTCTCCCAAAACCCCGCCCTTAATCTCTCCCGATGCCACCTACGCGTCGACTGGCAAACACTCCGGCGACTCCCCCTATCTGCGGCCATCGTCTTCAACTTCAAAGCGCTCTTCACGCCTGTTTCCGAGTTCCGCGACGAACCTTATATCCCGAGCATCTGCCTCAAGATCATCAAGGAGGGCAAGAAGAACCTCATGGAGTATAAGAGCACCTGGCATGTGGAGCATGTTGTGAATCCGGTCTTGCAGGAGTATGAGAGGGAGCAGCTCGAGAAGGGTGTCATGGAGGAGGGGTGGACGGTGGCGACGCTGGATGATAGTCCGTGGTTTCCGGGCTGGGAGGAGAAGTGGCATCGCCAGCAGGGTTTTTAGGTCTCTCTAGCAGCACATCACATCTGGATAGATGCTATCCCTGGCGTTGCCATGTTGCTCTTTTTCTTCTCAGGCAGCTCGGAGGCGGGGTTTTCTAAATCTCTCTAGCACATCAGGATACATCCTATCCACGGCGGCGTTTTGCATATTGCCTTTTCTTTCTCAGTTAGCTCTAGAAAAGGGGGGCGTTGAGGCGAGACTTACAATAGCAGTCAAAATATCTCCTGCCAGCTGCCTACCTTTGGAGCATGACTGCTCTAGACACCTTTGCCTTTCTAAATTTTTTTTTCTTTCATATGGAGTTAGCGATGGTGGGCTCGCCATATCCATATCAATTGCAAGGAGAAAAGACTGGCTCATACAACTCCCAATTCTTCCAACGATATTTTTCTCGTTGGTTTTACATCTTGTGCAAGATCTTTGAGATCTAAGAGCTCGAAGTTAAAGACTTGCTTAGCTTTTAAGAATAACTTACTGCCCGTTTCACAGTCACTTCCCCCCCAAACAGCCCTGATTCCCCTCCCTCTTTTTGGTGCAGGGATAGATGTCTCGAAATTACAAGCAAATGAAGGCTGGCTGCTAACTGCATACTTGGAAGCACAACGATGGAGGTTAAAGAAGAAGGAAAAGAAGAGGGGAGAAGCCAAGATCCTTGGGGAGGAGGGGGGCAAAGGGGTTCAGATTTATGTATGTACATACTTACACACATACTTGGGTAGGCTCCCCTTTCACGCCTCGATATTCCTGTCGTCCTATCTCTATTACTATAGTCCTAGTAAAAGTCAAACCACGATGCACGAGTCAAAGTCAGCAACTTCCTACCATGAGGTTTGATGATTTTATCTATACCAAGAGGCAAACACGTTGAGAAAGGAAGGCATCTTGGATTAGTTAATGTATCAATTATAAATCGTACCGTAGTAACTGAGGAGCTTGCCACGATCCCCCATGAATAAGATTAAGGACGCGGCGACCCTTTGTATTAATGAACACCTCCTTCATTATTTATGGCACTGAAATCACTGTTAGAGGCTATTCCGCTGACGGTCATGTCCCGTCCATCCATACAAAAAACCTACAGCTGTTAGGATGTGAACACGACAAATTGATGTCGTCTCGGCTATACACGGTCTGGGGAAAATCAACCGAGGAAGGGGACGCGGAATTTCCCCGACGTCACGATTCCCTCTACATTTTCCGCGCAACTCCTAACGAACTGTCCTCACCACAACAATGTCAACACCTCTACGAATACTAGTGCCTATAAAGCGAGTAATTGACTATGCGGTATATATAGCCTCCCTTCTCCCAATTGCTCTTCCCCTCTCAGCCAAGCAAGCAATCCCGCAGACTGACTAGCTAACTCTCTCCAGGTCAAACCCCGTGTCAACAAAGCCCAAACCGCCATCGAGACCTCCGGGGTTAAACACTCCATGAACCCCTTCGACGAGCTCTCAATCGAAGAATCCGTGCGAATCCGGGAGCGCAAAACTGCCCCCGTGGCCGAAATCCTCGCCTTCACCGCCGGCCCCGCAAAATCCGCAGACGTCCTCCGCACAGCCATGGCCATGGGCGCAGATCGTAGCATCCACGTCGAGATAGACCCTGAAAAGGACGGCGGGGAACTGGAACCATTGGGCGTCGCAAAGCTCCTTAAAGCGGTTGTGGAGAGGGAAAGGAGTAACCTTGTAATTCTGGGGAAACAGAGCATCGACGACGACGCTGGACAGACAGGGCAGATGCTCGCAGGGCTCTTGGGCTGGCCGCAAGCAACACAAGCATCGAAGATTGATTTCTCATCTGATGAAGTGACGGTGATACGGGAGGTGGATGGAGGGGTGGAGACGCTGCGTGCGAAACTCCCGATGGTTATCACGACGGACTTAAGGCTGAATGAGCCGCGGTATGCGAGTCTGCCGAACATTATGAAGGCGAAGAAGAAGAAGTTGGAGAAGAAGACACTAGAGGATTATGGTGTTGATGCGGGGAGGAGGTTGAAGACGTTGAAGGTTACTGGTATGTCTTGTCTTTGATTTCCATTTCTCCTTTTTCCGTTCCTGTTCTTCGTCATTATTCCCAATCCCCCCTCGCACAACTTCTACAACTCATACCTCACACCTTCCTTCACTTCCCCAATCCAAAAGAAAGAAATCCCATCCTAACCCCCCTTCTCTCCTGCCAACAGATCCCCCAGCCCGCCAAGGCGGCGGCAAAGTCGCAGACGTCGACGGTATGATCGCCAAGTTAAAGGAACTAGGCGCTATATGACACGAGCCAAACCGGCGTGATTCATTTTTGTTCCCAAGTTCTTCAGTATTTTATATAGATTGAGGAAATTTCTGTCAATATACTACTACATGCATGTTCATTTTCTCACCCCATTCTTGATCCTAATCTTTTAAGGTCCGCCGCGTGTGGAAAGCCCCGACAGGGAAGAAAGAGAGAGAGGCACATACATACATCCCGTCATTCCTACCCCCCCCCCCCCCACATCCCCTTTCCCACTGTCACTTTTCCTCCTCACCACATCTCTCTAACCAACACACGCACCGCCCCTCACCCCACAGACTTACACACAATCATCTATCCGACAAACGACAACCTTCTCTTCCTCAGATAATTTTCTCCCTCGACGCACTGGACACAAGCATCCTTGATTGACACATTATTCAATCTATCAATGCACATCGCACACACATTCCTTGTACCCGTAACCGTCCTTTACTTCTATTCTACATATCTCAAACCACCACCGCCAAAAAAAAAAAAATGAAAAAATGAAGAAATGAAGAAATGGAACGTCCCATCAGGTATGTATGTATGTATGTATGTATGTATGTATACATAGTTACATCCAGTCTAGCCTGCAGTTGGCTCTGGGGAAAATGTAATTCTGTCCTTGGACTATCGATTTATCAAACCGAAAAAAAAAAAAAAAAAAAAGAAAGGTACATACATACATGCCATCAGGTACAGAAATCCCTCCTCTCCCACGCCGTCAAACATCAACAAGTCCCCCCAGATTCCAAGATTCAAAGATTCCAAGATTCGCCCAGACGCCCGCGCTGCCAACTTAACCCCCAATCTATTCAGCTATGTCATATATCCAGATTTCACCATCACCTGCCCCGAGCGTATCCAGCTCGGGGCAGGCGACTGAAACCCACCCCTCCATCATACAGCCTTACCTTCCCTGTTATCGACATCAACATTCCCCCTCAGATGCACCATTCTGAGCATCATCTTCTCGGACAAGACCCGATTGAACCCCTTCCATCCTGCCATATCAATATTCCCTCGGATTTCAGATTCACCCATTTCGGGCATCTCGTTTGTCGGCTGAAGTCCCCCCCTCCATCATACAGCCTTACCTTCCCTGTTATCGACATCAACATTCCCCCTCAGAT